>LBNU01038820.1:42684-58218 GCA_014162995.1 Artemisia annua
CAAGTTTGATGAAAATTTCACATTACAAAATTTGTAATTTAGAGCATTATTATTGTTATTAGAGTTAACTACATAAATAGTCCCTGTGGTTTGTTAGAAATTACGGATCCAGTCTATTTTTTATTTTTGTATCAGATCCGATCCCAGTGGTTTTAAAATGTATCGGATTCAGTCCATTTTGACATGAAATGACCAAAATACCCCCACATAAAAAATAAATAAAAAGGTAGTGGTATTTTGGTAATTTCACATACCTTATTAGACAAATTGGATTGAATCTGAGACATTTTAAAATCACAGGGACCGGATTTGATACAAAAATGAAGAATGAACTGAATCCGTAATTCTCAACAAACCACAGGGACCATTTATGTAGTTAACTATTATTATTGTTGTTGTTGTTATTTTATTACTAAATTTTTTAATTCTATAAATAAAATTTTTAAAATTAATAATAAACTTTTAGATTTAAAATTCTTAATTATTAAAATCAAAAAGGTTATTAATTTTTTTTATCATTGATTCTTTTATATTTAATTTTGATAATTTATTATCATTATTTTAAGTAACTAATTTTTATTAAAAAAAAATTAAACATCTACTCTTCTTGTTATTATTATTATTATTATTATTATTATTATTATTATTATTATTATTATTAATTACAATTATTTCACATTATAATTCACTCGCATTATAAATAATTCAGATTACAATTACAATTTTCTTTAACAGATTACAACTTTTTAGGTAAAAGGGTTACCCTGGCAAAATATTATTACTACAAAAAATAATTGAGTACAACGGATTTAGGTGAGTCCTACACGTCAACAAAAAAAGGCAAACCAAAGGCGCATACAAAGCTTAAGACCTAAACTAGCATAAGAAATGACATGTCATACTTACGCAAAATAACAAAAAAACAACATATCTAAGCTAATCACGGAAACTAATGTCATATGCGTTAGCAAACTGCAGTAGTGCATCAGTTAGACCACAATCATCAAACTCATCATCAACACAAGGGTTTTGGTCACAGGTGTCATCCTTTCACTACTCAAATAAGCTTTTCATGCCCACTCCACTACCATTTTTTGAACCGTCAAATGCCATAAACTTGTGGTTTCATTGTAGTCCTCAAGAACTTCATCATCACTATCACCATCTGTTCCAAATCTTAGAAAACGAATTACCAACCTTTTTTCATTTTTAACCATGTCAAGTATGCTATTTGAAGAATGAGCGGCATTGGACGAACTAGGGATGTTTTAATTGTTTTCCACGTGTCCTCTATCAATATTAGTAGTAGCATTACCACTAGATGCTACATTAACAGTAGCACCTTCATCCAAATCAATAATAGGCGTATTGTAATTACCACTTGGTTGAACATTTTACATAGTAGAATAATCTATCTCATCAAGAGCAGCAAACAAATTAGAAATACTAACCACATTACAATCTTTTATAGGTTGTTTAGAAGTAGACGTCGCGTTAGTTGAAGTGTCCGCTACTTTAGTAGGAGACAGATTACAATTCATTCTCTTGATAGATTATAATTACTTTAAAAACATTATGCAAACCAAACGTGCTCTCAATGTTCACAATTTTACTCCAGTTTATTGAATTAAACATGTATCCAATACACTTTATTGATTTAAACAGGTATTTAAAGCTCACCTAGCTAGAACAAATGTTTTGTATCATCAAGTTGCAACAAGTTTATTGTTGAACTTTATGAGTTACAACTACCTATTTGATCCATATTCAAGACTACAACTGAGTCATTTTCACAAATATCCTTTTATATGTATAATTTTTCAATTTTGCTAATGTAATATTCAAAAAAACACTAGTAACTTCTGACCCATACCTCGCTCTCGCGAGATTGGGTATGCTGTGGTTGTTGTTGTTGTACACTAGTAACTCCCAAATTTAACCACAAAACAATATTATATGCAAAAATAATTGTCATGTTTATAATGTATGACAAAAAATATGCCTGAAAGTATGATAATGTCACATAGAAAAATCAAAAATGAAGATTAAGAAGAAAAAAAATACATGGATAATGCGTCAGATTATTAATCAATTAAACACAATTTTAGACATGTATGTTAGATCTCTCTACCCTTTTATATGTCTAGTTTCACATAAGTTTAGATAATGCGGGTCTCTCCTAGTGGTTCGGGTCCTGGGGTCTGCCCGTTTGGATGGTTTAACTCGGGGATCGGATTTCAAGTGTGGTGCCGTTCCAAAAAATAATAATAATAAATTAAAGATCTCTCTACCCTTTTATATGTCTAGTCACATATAATTTTTCAAGTTTCATAATTGTGAATTTGTGACATATAATAATAAGAAAATGCGAGCCCAAGTGAGAGTAGTATGCGAGCCCAAGTAGTTAAGCGAGCCCAAGTGAGAGTAGTACCGGTTTGGGTGACCGACCGGGAAGTCCTCACTTGGGAACTACAAGCTCTAATGATATCAGACAAATCGGGAATAGGAGTGGGGTTATCCCCTAAGGAGAGGCTCGCGGTTGGTATCTCTGCCCGAGGATGTGACACTAACTCGAGCCAACAACTAACAACTAACCCGCCGTTCAAAAAAAATAATAATAATAAGAAAATGCATAAGTTTAAACATATATGTTAGCTCTCTCTATCGTGATCAATGCTCGTATTATGATCAATGCTCGTATTATACTTGCGTGAATTACTAATTAAGAAGTCCAAACATGCATAGATGGTACTAATCTAAGAAAAATTATTAGATAGACGATTATATATAGATAGTCTCATTAATCAGATATACATTTCTGCATGTGTGCAACAAATTTATATAATTCGATAATACCATGCGTTTCTGGGCAAATATTAGAGTGTAGTCTTTAGCAAAGAACTAAACATTGTTATAGAAACTAGAAGGATAGATGCAAAAGTTTGTAATCTTTTGAAGAACTGTACAAGATTACGAGTATATAAGTTATTACCTTAAAACTTTGTATACACCATTTTTTGGTCAATAAATATGATTTTGTCTAGAAATTCGTTTCAGAAATACACATTCTGTGTCCTGGAGTGTCCTATAGCCATGTTAGATTACATTCGATATTCATTTTTGTTTGTCCGTACGTGATCCTTTTTGAAAACGAAAGATAATTCCATTTTAGCTAGTCAATTGTTTCCAAGCACTTGTTATATTGCCATATTTCTCCTTGTATAAGTCGAAGTACGAGAAATTCCGAAGTTCGTAGTAAATTTCTCGTCAATAGGAGTAGTTTGTAGATCAACTTTTCTAATGAGTCTGCCTAAATTTTTTTTATCTTGAATCCACTTAACCTGCGGTCATACAGATCTTGAATTGCTATTAGATGATTATTGTAGTATTTTTTTGTTGGGTTCATAACTGATATGTGAACATTTGAGAAAGTTTGTTTTTATTAGATGTCATTAACCCTTCTTTAAAGTGTGCAATATGAAAATAGACTTATAAGTTTTGGACGGAGAGAGTATTGAGAAAGTCATAAAAAGGCTTGCGTTGGGAATGCTCTTATATGTGGGCTTATGGGCTTATTTGATTTTGGCTTGTATTCCAATAGCCTAAATTTTGTGGCTTATTTTGAGATTTAAAGTCTTATTTCATTTTGGCTTGTATTCCAATAAACAAAATAAAAAATAATTTCGTAATACATTTGCAACAAGTTCGTTATACATTCGCGATACACTGAATTAACAATCCAGATACTAAGCACTACAAAGTAAATCTATCTCAATTAAAAACCTCACAATCTATCTAGGTGTCTTGAAAAAGATACGATGCTTTATATGGATGATTGTGAAGGGTGATTAATAGGAAGAAAGACGATATCTAAACACACGATTGTTAGTCAGTCATTTGTATTCATTGAGATTTGACGATGAATCAAAAAGATGCCCTTTGGTGTTGAAACATGATTGACTTGAAAGTCAAACAAGAGGAATGCCTCCAATGAAGTAGATCATGATCATTGTGAATGATTCGAGGGCAGTAGGGATCCTTCCATATTTATATCACCTAAAAGAAAAAACTAGAATAACATGATCTTATTCATAATAATCATTATGAAATGATAAAACATGCTAAACGTTCAGATGATCATCTAACTAGTGACCAAGAATTACTGCCCGGGTAACCATAAAGAAACTCAAGGGCAAAGATGAACTATGTCTTTAAGCTTTGTGGTTCCTTTGAATTCTGTCGTGTACCTTCGAAACTTTTGGGTTTGTGTTCCTAGACAGTATTTAATAGCGTTACAAATGCCTTTGAAAAAACATGATGAAATAGTGTGGGAAAATTTGAATTGACATAAACTGGTATGTAAATGAAGATTATTCTTTTATTTTCCATCAAATAAACAAGTATTTATAGGGAACAAAAGTATTAATTCAAATTTCTTTCAATTAGATATTTTTATGGGAAATGTAAATCCAGCCTTATCAAATGTTGAGGGGCCCATGCTGTATGGTTGAGACAATCATAATCGCTTCGTATGGTGTATTAGACTAGAAACTGTTGGGTGAGAAACTGAGAACGGGTCCCGTTTGTTTGTCACGTGACCCTCGGTTCACAACAGGATAGCAGTATCTTCGATTTCGATCTGGTCGAAATCTGATGTGCATGAAAACGGACGAGACGGGTATCATCATGATCTAAATGAGACAGCGGTGAAGACGGTGTAATTTCCTTGAAAAATGTAGGTGTGTGCAAGGAGATATGGCCAATTATGTGATGTGGGTGTGTGGTATGCTATTAAATAAAATGATGAATAAGTGAGAAATGAGTGTGCTGTACAGAAGAGTAAACTCGACAAAACGCGATTCGATGTTAGTTTTAATAATATGTCACAAAGTTAAACCCAAATTTAAATATTATCTTAGATGTCAGTTTTTCAAATTTCTATTTCTTTATCGAATGCTATAAAGTGGTAATATGTAATTTGTTGAATGCTATGAAGTGGTAATATGTAACATGTAATTCGATGCTCCGGCCCTTGCTATATAACTTCTATTAATATTGCCAATCTTGAATGCTATGAAGTGGTAATATGTAATTTGTTGATTACTTCAAGTGGACGCATCCCATATTTCAAGCTAACGTGGTCCAGCACCTATATTATCGCTCAAACATATGGCACGAAGGAGTATATATCATGCGACAGTCATTTAAAAATAAGGGTTTTGCTAACAACATACCTAAGGGTTGTCGTTAAGCAAATAATTTTCATTACAATATCTCTTTTGAATGATTTTGATTGGATGATAATCCCGAAAAAAGTGGAGAAAAATCCGGAAATATTACATATACAATTAATGATTGCTTGTAATTGGATGAATTATATTATTACAAGAAATTGTAGTAAAATAAAGCTTCTTAACGACAACCCTTAGGGCTGTTGTTAGCAAAACCCTAAAAATAAAAGGGGGTTGCTAACAACAACTTTAAGGCTGTGTTTAAGAAGATGTTTTTTTTTACAATTTGATGTAATAGACTATTTCAACCAATCAAAATTAAGTGTTAATTATGCATCCACTTTTTTCGGAATTATTTCCGTCATTTTAGTGATTTCCATCAAATTATGATAATTCGTATATAACATTGTAATAACAATCACTTGCTTAAACACAACCCTTAGAGCTGTTGTTAGCAAAACCCAAAAAATGCTTATAATGAAAAAAGGTACTTTCATCTGTATTTTAACTTTTACACAAAAAATAAATAAATAAATAAATAAATAAATAATCTGAATTCAGATGATGGGTGGTTTCTGCTATAAGATGCTTACTAAAAAAAGTTTTATAAATTCACTCTTCTGCTGAATAATGGTTTTTATTAGGGGGTGATATCCACACCACTAAAAGTGATGTGCACACTATCAATCATGCATATCGTTGTTGTACTGTCTGCATCACTGGTGTGATTTAGTGGTGAAATAATCAAAAAATATGGTGTGCATATAAACACTCTTTTTTATAGGGGTGAGCATCGGGCCGAAACCGACCCGTCCCGATCCGAAACCGATCCATCCCGAAACCGAAATCTTGGAAAACCCAAACCAAATCTCGAACCGAAATTGCTCGGTTTGGTTCGGGACGAGTCGGTTTCAGTCGGTTTTCTCGATTTTCGTCCCGAACCGATCCATCCCAAAACCGAAATCCTGGAAAAACCCCAACCGAGTACCGAACCGAGTATGTTCGGTTCGATTTCAGGACAGTCGGTATCGATCGGTTTTACTCGATTTCGGGATTTGGTCGGTTTTGCTCAGCCCTACTTTTTTATAACATGGCATAAATATACAAGCCTATAAACTCTCACTACAATAGCGAAGAAACAGTGGACTTTTTTTTACGTGTTGGCAACATGGCAAGAAATAACACATTTTTACACGTTCAGATATAACTAGACAAATACTCACACAAACAACGGTGTATAACGGCGAATAATTATATTTGCAAATTTGTAGTTTTGGTGTGACTTTTGATTAACACTTATGGGTTCAATTTGTAGTTATTGTGAAAATATAATTTATGGGTTATAAACGAAAAATTATAAAAGTTTGAGAATTAAACAATATATAAAATTTTAATTTAGTGATGCATGTTATTAACATTTTTAATTAAAGGTATTATAGAGTTTATACATTACTCAAATTTAAGAATTTTAAGTTTAAAGAAAAGTTATACATACATTATAAGTATTATAAATTATCATAGTAGTTTATAGAATTGGTAAGTCTTCTATTAATTATTAAATATTAAGTTTGAAAGTCATTTTATAAATCATGAAGCCTGCTTCACGCCTATATATTGGTCGTTTCTATACGTTAATCACTAAAAAAAACCTTGTTGAAGCAAATTTCACCTTACAGTTTTTTTTATCAATCAACACAGGCGAAGTATGCATTATATTAATTTCACTATTCTATTGTATATTAATCGTCTAACACTTTATGCATAGACAACATTTAGTAAAACGATAAATCTTAAATAAATAATTGCTCTCATTTCTCAGTACTAGTACTTATCAAGCATCAATCTACAAGCTTTGATGTTAGTGGTTTCACTAATAAGGACACCGCCCCCTCTAAACCCCAACAAACATTGGCGAATGCTCTTTTTAGTGAAATGATCAAGGATATGAAAGCTCACTTCGACATGACTATGAGACAGAAAGCAGTTTTTGAGTGTCTACGGGCACCACATGCTCAGGATTTTCTTCTAGCTATCCCCATAGACGGGTTAGGTCAACATATGTCACCGGTGGAATATCGTACTATCCTTAAGTATCGCCTTATGATTCCTTTATTCCCGGTTGATGAGATATGCCCAGTTTGTCATAAGGCATGTTTGGATTCCTTTGGGGAACATGCGGTTCATTGCAAGGAGCTCCCGGGCTTCAAGTATAGACATGATATGGTTAGGGACGTCCTTTTTGACATATTTAGGCGTGCCGGGATCTCTGTCAAGAAAGAAGCGCCTGTGAACTTTTTGACTGACCCGTTGGATGGAAGATCCACACTCAGACCGGCAGACGTTTTGGTTTTTGGATGGGTTGGAGGGAAACATGCGTGTGTGGATCTAACCGGGGTTTCTCCTCTTGTGGGGTTGAGTAGCCGGGGTTTTACAGTGGGACAGGCTGCTTTGAAAGCCTCCTCGTACAAAGTGGCAAAACATGAGAAAGCGTGTGTTGAAAATCAGCATGTTTTTATACCTTTCGCGTTTGATACTTTTGGTTTTCTTGCACCTGAGGCAGTGGAGCTCCTCAACAGAGTTCAACGTGTTATGCATAGTAATGTTGTAACACCTAGATCCACAAATGTCGTTTTTAAGAGAATTGGTTTTGCAATTCAAAAAGGGCTAGCGGCGCAGCTTGTTGCTCGCTTGCCTTCCAACTCTATGTAAATTCAAAACTGTACTTTAATATATATTTAAAAATTGCATTAATCTACAAGTTTTATTCATCTAAAAGTAAATCAACACAATCGAAATGTTTTCTTTTGAGGTTTTTAATAGGAACATGAGTTATCGTTAGAAAAACGGAACAACCGGAGTACTAATACTTATTTAACCGCGGTTTTTAATTATAATTTCGGTTTGATCTTGACAATCTTTGTTACATTTCGGTGTACTTTTATGAAACTTTGTTTATTCTTAGCTAATAGGATTGATGACTATATCACATTTGTCGGACCACAAGATCGAAGAATGAATGGCTATAGTTTTGGCTTGGACCCTTTAAGTCGTTAGCACAACTTCTGGCTCAAAAAAAGCCGCATGAGTTTAGTTGTTAGCCCAAATAATTTATCTTTGACTTGTATACCGTTTCGTGAGTTAATTTACTACTTTGCAAGGACAAGAAATGAAGAAATCGAATTAAAAGAATAAAGTCGAGAACCGTTTAGAGCATCCGGAGTGGTTTACGTATCGTTTCCTAGCCAAACTTCTACATGAGCGGCATATCGACCCCTATTCTCAACCTCTCAAACATAAGAAAATCCCATAATTCGTCATTGTTACGATTCTAGCGTTTATAAAAGTTTTATATTTATTAGATATATACACTCCTAATTAAAAACAATTACAACATCACTTTTTTCTTCAATTCGCTGGAAGGGGAACGTGGAATAGGGAAGGTAGACAGTCCAAGAGGAGGGGTGGAGTGTATATCGGAGTATCGGACTAAATTTCCTACCGAGGAATGCAGTTTTTGATGGTTAGAGATTTCATATGCATATTTGTTTATCTTAGGATGGAATAACTAGTTATAATACACAGTTTAAGATTGGTTATTGTAAAGTGAACTTTTAATCGACTTGAAACCTATAAGTTTTTTCCTATAGATCAAGTAAGGTTGTGTCATTACATGATATTTTAGTTCAACAAATGATTTCATTGACACACAAAGTGACAAAGACATCTTATAGCCGAAGGTCTTCCTACTCTCGACTCTCGAGGAAGGGTAGGTTTGTCTAAATTTTAACTCTTCTTATGCCGCTCAGACGAGATTATGCATTGTTGTTGTTGTTGACGTTGTCCTCGTTGTTGTACAAAAACATCTCATAATAAGAGTGATTTAAAGAAAAAATGTGATGGCTCAAAGCCTCAAACGGATAAATAAAGAAATACGAAATAATACATTTTCTTATTAATGATGCTTTTTAGGACAACCTTGTTAACCAAATTCGTTATGCAAATTCGTTAAGCAGTTGAAGGTATTTTATGGATATTGATATTGTGTTATCGAGTAACATTTAAAGAATGAAAGAAAAGAAAAGAAAATGAAGTGAAATAAAGAAAGTTGTGTTTTCGAGTATCATTTAAGAAGAAAAAAAAAAAANTCCATATCCCGCTCTGACGAGATTATGCATATTGTTGTTGTTGACATTGTCCTCCTTGTTGTGCAAAATCATCTCATAATTAATGTGATTTAAGAGAAAACGATGGTTCAAAAAAGATAAATAAAGAAATATGAAATGTTTTATTATTATTATTTTTTTTTTTTCTTTTAGAACGACAATTTTAACTATATATTTATACCACAAATCTTTCTCACATGTCCTAAACAGGGCTTGAACCCACAACCATTTGGTTTGGGAGCTTCTCGATACCATTAGGGCAGAAGCTCTTTGGTAGAAATACGAAATAATACATTTTCTTATTAATGATGCTTTTTAGGACAACCTTGTTAACGAAATTCGTTATGCAGTTGAAGGTATTCTATGGATTTTGATTTTATTGATAAAAACAAAAAAACACATGCCAAGAAATGTTGTGTTGCTCATACAAATAAAAGCCTTATCTTCATATCACAAAAAACTTCAAGGGAGCAACAATGGCTACCCTCAGAATCCAAATCCATCCCACAAAACATATGACTTCACGTTACCTTAAAACTCATTATCATTCCATCTCTTGCTCAATGCAACAACAGCCTCCTCAAAACAATATTAAGGTATACTAGATATATTTTTTTATGAAAAATGTTCACACAAATTTTTTTAACGAGACTTGAACCCATAACATGTTTGTTGTTGGGAATGTTTGATATCGCTAGACCATAATACGCGTAAATAACGATGGTTCTTAACAATGTTTGTTTTCTTGCGTTGGTACGCGTACAGGTGGTGATTAATGGAGCAGCTAAGGAGATTGGAATGGCTGCTGTTTTAGCAGTCACAAAAGCAAGAGGCATGGAAGTCGCTGGAGCCGTTGATTCATACCTTGTTGGAGAAGACATCGGGAAGGTACGAATGTGATTCTTTTTCAGAAAATGGCGCAAAAATGTAGTAACGAAAGGTGTTTACTTGGAGCATGTTTCATTTGTGTCCAATAGCTTATTATTAAAAACGTTTGGCAAAAGACTATATTGAGCTCGAAACAATAATGTACTGGGGCTAAAATGATGGTTTTAACATCTTGAAAAGTTACTTAACTTTATCGCGCAAAAAATGATAGAAAGATTGACTTACACTACATTTCCTTATGTTTGAGCTTTTGTGTTGGTGGTATGCTGCATGAGAAAACCTTAAGATGTACTCGTATGATTTTTATATGAAAGTTTTCGATTTATTGAAGGTTTGTGGCATGGAAGAAGCTCTAGAGATGCCGATTATCAATGACTTGACAATGGTACTTGGTTCCATATCACAGGTAATCAATCTTTACAGAGTCAAATGTGGTATTTTGCAAATTCAAATTTAACCGTTATTTTGTTATCTTTTGATCACTTAAAAGATATCACTTTCAATAATTTTTTATCAAGTTAAGCGTAGCTTCCTGTTTTACGTATTTAAAGAAACTAACACCAAGTAATCTGGAACCTATATGTCGACTCGTTTGACTATAGAAAGTCAACCATCTGCTCTAGAGATTACAAGTAGCAACTATAGTTAACAAACTAAAAGATATATTTTGACAGTCAAAGGCCACATCAGTTGTAGTCGATTTCACTGATCCTTCTACAGTTTACGACAATGTTAAACAGGTATGATATTTCCTCGAGCTCAAGTTAATTGACGAAATGGGGTGTTTTAGCCTCAGATTTTGATGTTATTTTGTGTCTTTCCGAGGTAAAAAGGCAACAGCATTTGGCATGAATAGTGTGGTTTACGTACCAAGAATTAAGCCCGAAACTGTAGCAGCGTTATCCGCTTTCTGTGAAAAAGCCAGCATGGTGAGCACAGGGTGAGACATTGCATTTTCGTGACTCTAAAGCTGTTAGAAGGTGTTTGGGATTGCTTTCTCAAGTTCTTATTTGCTTATTTTCAAGCGAATAAACATTTTCAAATGCTTGGATAAAAATGATCATTTGTGTATCAGGTTTGATGACAAACTAAATTGTGGCACTTGCATTTCAGGGTTGTTTAGTTGCACCAACATTGTCAATAGGATCGATACTACTCCAACAAGCAGCAATTTCAGCTTCTTTTCACTATAAAAATGTCGAGATTGTTGAATCAAAAGCCAACATAGGAGTAAGCAAAAAAATATCCATCACGTGATCACCAGAAATCTTTCTACATTGTTTGAAACTGAAATTATATATTGGCATTGGACAGACATTCCCATCACAAGATGCTGTGCAAATCGCCAACAACCTCACCAATCTTGGGCAACTTTACAATAAAGACGATCTTGCAACAGATAACCCTGTAAGATTCAATTCAAACGAGTGGTCAATTTGTAGTAGAAGGTTAAATGAATCATAAATTAACATCATTAGTATTTTTGGTCCCAGGCAAGAGGGCAACGACTAGGAGAAGATGGTGTTCGTGTGCATAGTTTAGTTCTTCCTGGGCTCGTGTCTAGCACGACTGTCCATTTCTCGGGGCCAGGAGAGGTATTTTTCTACAACGCACACATTCATTTTCTCTCTAAAAATTGTACTTAACGCTGAAATTCATTGGTCATGACAGATGTATTCTATCAAACACGACATCACAAATGTCGAGTGCCTCATGCCTGGACTTATTCTAGCGATCAGACAAGTTGTGCGTCTTAAGGTATCAGCCAGAACTATAATAATTTGCCTGCCTTAACTTTTCGCTAGTTTTATTTTCTGATTGATTTTTATCTTTCTTTGACTTGTAGAATCTCGTTTACGGCTTAGAGAAGTTCTTGTAGATAAGCTTTTCACAGATGACTTCACGATTATAGCAAGCCTTTTCGTATTAAGATTACTAGATTCATTCTTATGAATCGAATTTTTTTGTCTAACTTTTGTCATGAAGCAAATGATATATTCCGGACAAAAGCTTATTAAATGTAGCAATAAAGTTGTTTAAATGAAAGATTCAAACTTAAGACATGCTAGTATTAATTAAATAAACGAGGAAACAACTTTTAACGTTTTTTAAATGTAGCAATAAAGTTGTTTCGTAGCTGTATTCTAGATACCATGTGCTAATCGAGTAGATTATACAATATCATCTATAAAAAAACAATTTTACGTATTAAAAAAAAAAAAAAAAAAAAAAAAAAAAAAAAAAAAAAAAAAAAAAAAAAAAAAANAAACTCGCACTTGTTCAATTTATCTGAACATTCTTGCAGCTCTTTTCTCCATATCTCTCATAAAAGGCACTCAAGTACACGAATGAGAAGGGAAAGTAGGTTTCTAACTGAGAAGGGAAAATGAGATTGGTGGGCATTGTGGGTTTGTATGATATGCATCGCGGTTTGTATATTTTGATCAAAACCCTATTGTCACATTATAGAGAGGCTTAATAAGATATATTATTTTGATAAAGAGTACGGATTTCGGTAAAAGATGAAATATTTGTTGTTAATTTTAAAATGTGGACATGATTGATCTATGGATCTTCTTGATTTTTATGGTAATATAAAATAACTCCTAAATATTGTATTAGCGTCGCTTTATAAGGAAATGAACGTTTATTTGGTAAGCTTGCTAAAAACAAGTGTAATAACAAAACGTTGTACTTTGTAATCCGATTAAATATTCGTAAAAAAAAAGTAAGATTAAATTTTAGAAGTTGCCCTTATACTAACTTTTATGTGCAAGATTGGCCCTTTCACTTTGTATAACTCTCAAATTTATAGATTGTTTGCCAATAGTATATGTTGTGCAACATGTGTTATCAAGTACCGTAGTATTTAAATGAAATGATATGATTTTGATATTAGCAAGCATACTTATTTTGCATTGTCGGTAAACATTTTAATTAGAGGTAAACTAATGCCAGCATAGTTACTTTGGGTTTGAGACAACAATACCACCCGTTTAAATCAATACAAACAATAACAAAATACTAAACTCAAAAACCAACCTTTTTAAAAGAGTATCTCTGCTAAGACATTTATGGAGTTAACCAAATAGACTTCTAGAACTTAAATTATAACAAATTCTTGATCTTCAAGGTAACCATCTTTAGTCTTGTTGTCAGGAAAATCACATCAAACAATTGATATATACATCTTTTGTTTTTGAAAAGATGATTATTCATTTTTTGCTAAAGAAAGTAAATTTATGCGCCCAATAAAATCTTTGCAACTACAACCCAAGCCAATATTCTAAGAGCAAACATTATTAATACTCCAACTATTGTCTTCCGGATGATACTAGATGAGTTTTATGACTTTCATCAAAAACATGCACTTGAAAATTAAATGTGAATCGGAATTAGGTTAAATTTTGTACAGTGTGTATCAAAATTCATCATCATTAGTGTTACTATGCACTTGCCACAATTTCATTTTATTTTGAGTTTTCAATCTTTCACAAATAACAAAGCGAATGCTTGTCTTAAAGATACTTGGAGAAAATGACACCACATCAATCATCATACTAGTTAACATTTTCAACACCTACCTAATATTAAGTTTAGCAATTAGGTGATAACATATTCACATAACACTTTTTTTTTTCATTGAGCTATGAAATTATATTAAAAAAATATCATAAAATAAAGTATTTCGACAAAAAAATATGGAGTTTTTCCCGCCTATTTCCATTCATACTTCACAAGAAAACCAATGATGTTTCTCAAAATATCATATTAACACATGCTATAACAACATGAACTAGTTGGCATCTAATTTATATATAATGAAATATACTCATATAACAATAATCACGTATAACTAAACTGTACGAAGCCCAAAATCGGTCATATGAGTTTTCGGCTAGACCAAGCTCAACCTCCTCTCACAACTCATTTCCTTGATATAGTCACTCCATTTAACTCTTTTATGATTAACACGACCTAGCAAACTCTATTTAAACTCTCTTATGTTTAACACAACCTAGCAAGCAATAAATAGTTATCTCCAGTGAAACAACTAATAAAATAACTAAACAACAAATACATTTCTAAAAGGCCCAAACTCACCATCCTCCAAATTCTCCAAGGACCAATCCCACAAACACCACACCCCATTCCAAAAAGCAAAGTCAAAAGCCACATCTGACCAAACTCGGTCCAAATCTTTTACCCTTTATCATCCCCCAACCCAATAACCCCGAGTCAAACTCAGTCCCAACCGAGTCACACACTCCCATACACCCCACCACACCAGATCCCACCCCAAAAACACCTACCCTGTCATAGAACAATCCATCACTCCACAAGATCACGCCACGTGTCCACACCTCACCTCATCGCCGCCCGATCACTTTACCCACACGCGTCCCGAACACCAACCGGCTGTAGCCAGTCACTCATCTCTTTCCCACCTGCTATAACCGGTCACAACCCCCCTTTCTAATTCCCGCTAGATACATATACATATATACATATAATAAAAACTCTGATCATAAAAACACTTCAAGTTAACAATTTTTATAAAATTATTTTGTTCATTTCAGTAAGTAATTTATTTTATTTTATTTTAGTTGTTAATGTTAATGTTAAGGTTTAGTTTAGTTTAAACTATGTAGTAATTAGATCTTTGTTAATATATGTTTTATTATTATTATTTTTTTAATTGTATGAAATGAAGCTTAAATATACTGTCTATTTAGTTTAATTTAATTATTTTTGTTTTTATTAAAATTAATAGATTTGATTTATTTTTGCTGTTTTTGATGAATGTGATAAATTAGTTAATTAGGAGCTAATTTTGTGTTTTTATTAATTTACTTAGCTGTTAAGTTATTAATTAGATATTTTTTTATTAATTTGAATTAAATTAGGGCTTATTTGTTGAATGTTGCTTTGATCTTAAGAAAACTTTATTATTTTTATTTTCAGGTTTTAGGTGAAGAGGTGGTGATTTTTTGGCTTTTAAGTTTGTTGATTTTACGGTATTTCGAGTTAGGGAGATTAGGGAGAAGTTTAGATCTGTTTATTGTTAGTTTAGAGCACTGGCGTTGAATAAGCTGGATAATTATTTAGATTCGAGCCAACAAGCGGCCTTAGCGCGAATGGGGCCGAATAGGACAGGTGTAGGGATGGTACATTCTTCGTCGAGTTCGGGGATTTTTTTTCAGGGAGATGGGCAGTCACAAGGTTTAGGTAGTTCACATATGGGGTCGTTT
>LBNU01038821.1:0-28699 GCA_014162995.1 Artemisia annua
CCGCTGCGTGCCAAAAATGGGGGTGTTATAATTCCACTTCATTAAACATGCTTGGTAATTGGAAAATAAAATTATTTTCAAACATTTTGGGAGGGCAAGCTCTAGGAGGATATTCATGTAGAGCTTTGGTCTAGTTATGTGATGGTTGTAAGCCTTAAGGGCTTTTATTTGAATTACTTGTATCTTGCAATGATGATTGAAACGTGTTATGAATGGTTATGGTTATTTTTAGTTTATCTTCTTGCATGCTATATACATATATATATTGCTTGTCCACTAAATATTTTTTGCAAGAAATCCATATCTCGATTCCGTTTTGACCTCAAAACGAGGGGGAGTATACATCAAGGGGGTGCTCCAATTAAATCGGGATAACCTTTTTGATGCTAACAAAAAGGGGGATAATTGATATAAACTCACAATAATACTTGTATATATACTAATTTTCGCTTAACGAGTTTAGATTTTGTAATAATCAAAAAGGGGGAGATTGTTGACATAAATAATGCATAAAAACGTAGTTTATATTTTTCGATATCTTTACGTTTTGATGATCACAAAATGTAAAATCATTAAACGTAAGATTACTACGTAAACAAGTATTAAGCTAGTTTATTTCATTATATCCAACTTAATCACTTAAGGTATGAATAAACAAGTGCTTAATACATCTAGAAGCAATACGCTTGCTGAAAATACAAAACAAATAAACTTTTTCCAAAAATTTTGAAAAATTTGAATTTTGTCTCAGATGGCGGCCCTTAAAATTAAGGGGACCGCCTCTAATTACGGGGACGCACATACAGTAAATTTACTTGTTTTCTTTGCATCTTGTGATGTTCCTTTTGTAGTCTCAGCTACATTTCCCTTTAAAACTAAATTATTTTGGCATCTAAATTCTATTTTCAATAATCCATTTCTAAACAGTTTTCATATTATAATCCCCATGCATGTTTATCACTTCATGCCTCCTCAAACCTCATTAACCTCATCCATTTCACAATGTCTTCCCAGAACTACCCACTTAAACAATCAAGAAAAGAAAACTTGTCTCATTCCAAACCACCTCTTCATTGATCTCACTCATGAAGACATACACTCCATCACCCCACCTCAAGTGCTCATCTCCCAGTGCACCAAATGCACCCTCCAACACACCACAACAAATGGAGCCTCCACTTCTTCCACCATCCTACTCATCCTCAATGACTACATCAACACACTTTGTCACCACCACCAAGAGTCCCACCACCACACTACTCCTTGAATACACTTTCATGCACCATGACCCTCTTGAATGCCACTTTTCACCATCTCCGATCACTCACCAACCTACAACGCTCCATGGCTACTTGAAAGCTCATTGACACTTTGCTTGTGTGCATCCAAACCGAACAATTGTGTGGCTTAGAATGAGATCCACTCATTTCGCACATGGAAAACAGTGTACATAACTACAAACTACCACCACTACACTCCACCACCACAACAACAAACTCACTCCACCAGCACTCAACAACACTCCTCCACCATCACCATCCCATGCTCACATCCATTCACTTCATCTAAACAGCTTAGGTATTGTAAAAAAATAAAAATTAGTTTCAACATTTGGAGGGCACGCTCTAGGAGGTTATTAATGTGAGCTTTGGTCTACGTTATGTGATGTTTGTAAGCCTTAGGTTTTATTTGAATGTTGACTGTATCTTTCAATGACTGATTGAAACGTGTTATGAATGGTTATGGTTTTTTTAGTTACTCTTGCATTAATGCTATATACATACTGATTAGATGCTTGTCCACGGAATATTTTTGCAAGAAACATATCATCGATTCGTTTCAGACCTCAAACGAGGGGGGATATACATCAAGGGGGAGCTCCAATTAAATCGGGATACCTTTTCTGTAGCTAACAAAAAGGGGGATTTATAAAACCACAATAAATACTGGGTGGTGAGATAGTTACTAATATTTCGCTGTAATGGTTTAGATTGTTAATCATAAAAAGGGGAATTGTGAATAAATAAGCATAAAAAATGTTATATATATTTCGATATCTCTACTTTTGATGTCACAAAATGTAAATCATTAAACGTAAGATGTACTACGTAAAAAGTATTAAGCTAGTTTCATTTCGATTATACCCAACTTATCACTAAGGGTAGAATAAACAAGTGCTTATACATCTCATGATCAAAGGGTATTTAATTAATTACTACAAAGTTATTTAATAATATAACATATTATATATTTTGAAAACAATTTGGTAATAAAGAAAATTTTTAATCATACTTAAATATATGAATCAAATTTTAACCAAATCAGTTAGTTTTCACCAAATAAACTTCCCCACTAAAGACAAAAAATTCTGGCCTACAGCTGGCGGCCCCTTAATTATAAGGGGCGGTCCCCTAATTTAAGGGACCGGCATGAATTAAGGGACGGCACGCTCCTGTGTCAGATTTTGTCAGAATTTTTTCCCTATTAAATACACCTTAAATCTGGTATTTTTCCTACCTTTGCACGAAATTTCAGATCTCAAATCTCTCTAAACATCTCCAAACCCTTTGATCATTAGATTACTAATGCTTTAAGTGATTCAATCCCTTCACATCCATCCTCATTCAAAGTGCAAAAGAAAGAATACTTCCTTCAACAAACAAAGCTCAAGAAGTATTGTAGTGTAGTTGTGTATATTGTGTACATTTTTGTATAGTTGTGTTGTGCTTGTAATAAGTAGTGTAGAGAGAAGAGAAGTTGTTAGGAGAAGAAGAAGTAGTGTAGTGTGTGAAGTTGTGACGAAGTCGTGTGTGCTCAAGTTGTGAAGAAGTTGTGTTGTGTTGTGAGATTTGTTCTAGCTAGAATTAGAACCGACATCTGCTTTGTGTCGTATAGCCGGTTAGCGAAAGTTTGTAAGGTTTCCGCCACAAGGGAGTTTGTTGACATAGTGAAGAAAACTCTCGATAGGTACTCGGGGAGTGGATAGGAACAAGGAAGGTGTCTTGTAGCCGAACCACTATAAATCCTTGTGTTGTGGTTTATCTTTCTAACTCTTCTCATTCATACTTATTTACTTATACTATAGTAGCTTAGTTAGTTATAATATATATTTGTTCATATAGTGCAAGTACTGAATTCACATAAACTAGAATCGAAGTTTTTAAAACAAACTTGTTTTCATAAATTTTAAAACGGCGTAAACTATTCAACCCCCCTTTAGTTTATCCACAAAGTCATTAGTAGTTAGGAAAGCTTAAATCAATTTCATTTTACCTTACAACAACATAATTAGTGTCATGGAATCATTGTAACTTTATTTTAGTCAAACTTGTGCAAAAGTAAAAAAAGTCAAAAAGCCAAAACTGAGAAAATGGACAAGATTTCTTAAGCAAGTGTAGGGTTTAATATAGATTGGAAATAAGTAATTCTTGTTGATTTATGTTGTTTGGTGGCCTGTATGTGTGAATCAAAAAGAAATTTGCATTTTGAAAATCATTTGCTTATAGAAATTCGGCCTTGAATTGACCCATTTGAGCTTTGACCTCCCCTGCACCTAGGCTAGTTCAGTTTGACCCAATTTTCTTTTGACCATATCTTGTTCATTCATTGAGCAATTTGCTTGATCATTGGTGTTTTGGAAAGCCACTTAGGTTGCCTTGTTAGCTGAACTTTTTGTTTGCCCTTTTCTGCTTATTTCCTAGCTTATTTTGTACTCCTTATTTGCCTTTTGGGACCACTGTTGTTACTGGTTCATCAGTGCATACCAAGCTTGTTGATTTCATGTTCTTGTTTAATCCTTGTTCTTAGAATTGTTGTTTTTGCTTATTGTGATTACCTGAGCTTGTATTAGTTTGTGATTATCTTGGTTTGAGCTCTTTTGCTTATTTGGATTAACTGCTTATCTCTATAACTCTCACTTTGGCCTTATTTCAGTGCTGTTGGTAGTCATAAGCTTGTATAAGCTTGTGAGATTTGTAAACTAAGCTTAGCTAACTATATTAAGGGTCAGTGGAACTTGTACATTGAAGTTTAAGCTTATAAAAGTCTCTTATGAGCTTTTATGCCTATAAGCTCACACTGTGTGGTTACACCATCAGTGTGCTTCAACCCTTTTTCACAAGCCTCTAACTTGCTCCTCACTTAAGCTTTTCCTGAGCTTGTGAGCTTTTTGGAAAGCCCACTGAGTGGACTTGTTAGTTCCAACCTCAATTTGGTCTCTAGAGCTTATTGACAGGGCTTATTCAAGCCTGCAAAAACCCTCTTAGGCCTGTTTGATCTCATTTTATTTTGGTATTTGCTTATTTGTTTGTTATAGGTTTTTAGTGTGTTCCTTTGCAACTTTTAGCTTATTGCTAGTACACTTACGATAATTGAAGCTTAAATCACCCTTAGGTTCAAGCTTATCAGCTTATAGAGAGCTTTTTCAAGCTTAAAATCTAATTTTAAGCTTAAAAACCTCACTGTTGAGCTAATAAGCTCCCACAGGGCTTATTTGGCTTTGTCATAAAAGTTTTCTTTATTAAAGTTTCATATTTTTAGTTGTTAAATAGTTTTGTAAAAAAAAAATCAGAAAATCATCAATATAAAAATAGTGGTAGCTTCTATTTAATTAGATTTAGCTTAATTGCTTATTTTCTCAGCTTTTTCATTAAGCACTTGTGAGTTTTTATAATTTTTCTAGGTTCCTGTTATCTTATAGTATTTGTATAAAATTTTTCATAATTATCTCTTTTCATTTAGTATTTATAATAATTAATATTTGTTTAATTAGTTTTAATTGAAAAAAAAAAAAAAAAAAAAAAAAAAAAAAAAAAAAAAAAAAAAAAAAAAAAAACTTTACTGTTTATTTTTAAACACTAGCATCTTTTTATATTTTTTCTAGCTCTTATTAATTATAAAGTATTTTTAGAAAAAGTTTCATCATTATTACTGTTCATTTTCTATTTTTATTAATTAATTGAGTTTAATTAGCTTTTAATTAATAATAAGTAAATAATTTCTAAAATAGTTTATTTATAAGTTTTATAAACTTTTTATAATTTTTTAGTATTCCTGTGATGGTTAATTAGTTTTATAAAAAATCTTCATAATTATCTAAGTCATTTTAGTATTTTAAGTAATTTAAATTAGTTTAAATAAGTAATTAAATAGTTTTTAATTAATAATTAATATTAAATAATTAAAAAAAATCAAAAATAATTTTCTTTTTTATAAAATTTTCTTTTAATATTAAGTTTGTAAAAAATTCATATTCACCCCCTTAGGATTAATTCTGCTTTATTTTCCTTTTTCCTGTGCGCGTTTACGTTTAATTTGGATTTAATTACGTTTAATGTTTATCTGATATCCTGTTATTGTTAATATTGCTTATCTGTCTTATTTTCAATTATATCTGCTTAGTGTAATCAATCGCAATCATTTTCTTGTTACTTTCTCCAAATCGCTGTATCTCATAAACGTTCAAAAAGACAATTTCAATCTCGTCGGGACATAACGACCCGGGAAAACACTGTGCTTACACCGGATCATAAATTGATCTCTCCTCTCCCTCAGGTTTGACCTGTTGACCTCACTTGGTTAATTTGGACTGACTGTTTGGGAGGAGTCAGTAATTAATTACATGTTAAATTTTTTTATACATGAAAATATTACGTAAATGTTTATATCAAGATATTTTCTAACTCTCGCAGCTAAAAGAACAGTAGCAACGCGCGACCCATAACAAATCTCGTTCTTCTCAGTTAAGTGAATTAAGTTAAAATAAAACATCACCTTGTGTAAGATAAGCAAACGTAATTATTTTTTAGTATTGGAATTTTCGCCCTAAAAATTACATGTGATATGTTATTTTAAAAATCACATCTGATTTCACAAATCACACGAGGTTTGAATAAATTGTTAGCCGAAGATTGTGATAAGGCCAAATCATGTATAGGTGTCAATTAGTGTATATCATAAATGTAATTAGTGATTAGCTTAATTGATGGGGTTTACCCAAAATATCTTATGTACACTTCCTATATGTAGCTCTTTGTTTGGCTGTAATATTCATGCAATAACAATAGTCCTTATCACAAATCAAACAGAGCAGATGTAAACACGCAACAAACCGGATAAACCAAAGTATCCGAACCAAATAGGATAAACCAAAGTATCCTGACCAAATGGGATAAACCAAAGTATCCCTTACCAAATAGGATAAATCAAAGTATCCTGACCAAATGGAATAACCCAAAGTATCCCCTAAAACTAAAACAATCGGGATAACCAAAAGTATCCCTACACTAAAACAAAGGAAATTACAACTAAAAGAAAATGAAAGTTGGTTTTAAAACTTCAACCCCCAAAGAACCTTCTAAACAAATGGGGCCTGTTTTTCCTAGAAAAACATAAAGATCCACCTCACAAATAAACATCATGGGTGGGGTTTATTATAGCACTTACATAGGTTAAGGTTTAAACGGAGCCCTCCGAACCTTCGGCGTGTAGCCGGTGGCCGGAGGCGGCGCCAGAAGAGTTTAGGTTCGCTAGGATCGAATGACAAAGGCTCTTGATACCATGATAGAGAGTATTTTGTGATAAGGATTATTGTTATTGCATGAATATTACAGCCAAATAAAGAGCTACATATAAGAAGTGTACATAGGATATTTTGGGTTAACCCCATCAATTAAGCTAATTACTAATTACATTTATGATATACACTAATTGACACCTATACATGATTTAGCCTTATCACAATCTTCGGCTAACATAAATCACATGTGATTTTTAATATAACAAATCAATTATGATTTTATAAATTACATGTGATTTTACGTAACAATTAACGGTTTGTGAGATATTTAATTTTTTAAAAATAATGAAAATTTATTTTTTAAATTTGATGAAAGAATAAATAACCAAGATTTGTTCTTTGATTTTAAATTTTTTTTTAATGTACGTTGGATTTTACTCTTTAGTTGCAACCATATATATGAGTTATACAAGTGTTATACTATTCTAACAGATTATTTAATTATTATATATCACAAATCCTTAAGGAGAATAGGTTGCTCAAATATTTCAACTGATTTACTCAACTATCTAATAATAATACGTCTATAATGGGAAGTACGTTGCTCAAATATCAAATTCGACAATTTGGAATTGAACAAGCTAACTCTTTTCATTAGTGTCAAAACTTTCATGTCTATTTCCATAAAGAATTGTCTCAAACAAGGCATGTAAGTCAACTATCTAGTTCTCCTAGGGTATGTTTGGCGAAAGTAACTGTTGCTGGAA
This sequence comes from Artemisia annua, assembly GCA_014162995.1. Classification (NCBI taxonomy): domain Eukaryota; kingdom Viridiplantae; phylum Streptophyta; class Magnoliopsida; order Asterales; family Asteraceae; genus Artemisia; species Artemisia annua. The sequence goes on from LBNU01038821.1 coordinate 7,285, forward strand.
CTGGAGATGGTGCTGGAGCTAGTGCTGGAGATGGAGATTATAAAAAGAGATTATTTTTATAAGCTACATGAAGTAACCTTTTATTTTAAGAGATTATGGAAGATTATTTTTTTTATAATCTCTTATAAGTTCTGTCTGCCAAACGAAGATTATTTTTTAAATAGCTTATTTTTTGAAAAAAATAAGCATAATCTCTCCATAATCTTCAATAAACGCCATTGTTGTTGTCCGAGAATCCTATGTTGTGTTATTCTCCAAGTCGTGGATTATTATTTCAAACTGTTCACCGAGAGTATGAGACATCCATTTTGTTTGTGAGAAAACATGACTGATCATGTTCTTTTAAACTTAAGAGAATCTCAATCCATATTGAAACTGATGCAAAATGTGTTTTTAGTGGAATAATAGCTTCTTTTTTTTTGAACAGATAGTGGAATAATAGCTAATCACTATATTTTCCAACAACAATAAATTCGGATATGGTTACCTTGTCACTGTTGGAACATTGTTACACCAATATCCAATTATTATCATTAATCTTATTTTAATACAAAATACGAAGTAATCAAACACCATTAAGATATATACTATATAGAGTAGGTTTTGAAGTTGGTTAGTCATAATATACTAATCTTAATAGTGTTTTTAGCTTAAATTGCTCTAATCATTTTTGACAAAGAGTGGTATAACTTTGATATAAAACGTAACTTCGTGAGTGTTTAAATGCCTGGAAAGCTCTAAAGTCTCTTTCTACATAGCTAAACAAACAAACACAACGTGTAAATTAACTTTAACGTAGCCATCATAATTTAAGTATATCATAACTACAAATTAAGTTCTTCCAAAACAACATATATCATTTCTTTTATAATACAAATTATTTAATCCCTTTGTTTATTACCAATGAATTAAAAATGTAAACAACTGGAGGATAGGATAAATCGGTAGTTGGGGTGTCTAATATAAATATAAATTTCAGAAAACCATATCACTTATAATATAAAGTTTGATATTTTATATAATAATAAAAGAACACCAACGGGCCATTTCACCTCACCCCACCATAATTCTATAAACAAATAATACTGTAATATCTAAGCTTTTTCATTTAATTTAATAAAGTCTCAAACATCACTAGTCAATCAAATATAAGAAAAACTAGCTTTGTGTTAGTGTTAGTGTTTTTCTTTTTTTTTTTGGTTATGGCAGATTCACATGTGAAGTATTGATGGTTGAAAAACAAAAAAAAACTGCAGGAAAAAAACAAGTTAAAAGCATTGGAAACTTTAGTCCAACACTTCTTAACTCTTTCATAAACTGTTACTACATGTCTGTGTTTTTGTGTGTGTGTTTTTTGAGTGTGTTTTCAGTGTGTGTTTTCAGCATGAATGGATGACCCCACAACCTGAAATGAATATTTAGCTAGGTGTCATCTTTTATCTTCCATGCCACTATTTTCTTGCTTCTTCTTAAAGTTTTTCTTCATGCTCAATTAGTCATCATCATTAAAAAAACTTTGGTCAATATATATTGTTAGTGGACTTTTCATGTTTTATGGTTTTTATCTATCATATGTGAGCTGTTGTAAGCATGAAACTTGTGTCTTTATGACATTCTCTTTATGATGGTGACAAATTTGTATAAAGTTTTTATTGGATTATGATTTTTATGCAAAAAAGATTAAAATTCTGAGATACCCATATTAAAGAATAAAGTCTATGTCTTGATGACATTTTTCTTGATATGGTAAGAAATTTGTGCAACATTCCATGTAGGTAAAAAAAGTTTTTTATTCTATACATGTAGGTAAAATCTTGTTTTTTGAGGTTTTCTAAATCTTGCAAGGCAAGATTGCATGTCTTCTAAGGTGTTGATGATCACGTTCATCAAGTAATTTGGCTGCCAATCAAATTGAAGAATTTTGAGGTTATGCTTTGTATTTGGTTCAAAGTTTGGGGTTAAATTGAATGAATCTTTATCTGTGTAAAGAAAGTGAAAAAGTGGGAAAAAGTATTGATTCTTTGCCAACAAAAGAATTCTATAGTTTCTTGAAGTTTACTCTGTTGTAAAGGTTGAGGATTTGAAATTGGAATTTTGGTTAAAGAGTGTTTGCCAGCTGCATTTTTGTTCTTGTTCATATCATCAAAGTCTTCCTAACTTGAGGTACCTTTCTTTTGTCTGTATTCCAATTAATCCAACTTTGTATTATGTGAGTTAATGTTTGTTTTTTGTATTATTAATTTGTCATGGTCATTAGTATATGTATATACATATTGATTTGGTTGATACTGAAATATAAGACCAAAGAAATTCAAGAAAGCGATTCAAATGGTGATATGATTTAGCATTTTAATTGTGTTAGGATGTTGCGGTTTTCGTCACTTGTTGCATAATTCGTTTTTGGCTTGGGCTTGTTTTTCTTCAATTAGAAATGCATATAGGAAGAATGAAAAATAGAGGACTCTGATAGAACCTTAGAATGTCCAAAAGTTATCAATATAAACACGTGATTTGTGGTCCTAATGCCCCTTAGTCTTTGCAGATGAAATAACGGTGAGTTTGATGGTGTCAATTTGTTCTGTAAAAGGTTTCTTGTTTCATATCTTGTTTTTATGAAATGGTCCACAATTTGATACATTAACTTTGTTAAAGGTGATATTTACTGACAACCTAATGGTTGTAGAGAAATTCACTCCATTTCAGTATTTTACTAATTTCTTATATTTGTCATATTATCTTTGTCAGGTTTAGTGTCGTCTGTTGAAGTCAAAGAACTCTCCCCTTCACCATGGCAAAGAGAACAAAAAGACCTCAAACGAAACAAAGTATAGATCAAGCTGGTTGTATGTGGGGATTGATGAGCCTTTTTGATTTCCGCCAGGGTCGAACTCCTAGAAGGCTGCTTTCAGATAAAAAGACGGTGTCCAAAAATAGTATTGGTAAGCATCTTGTTTTCTTTTCATAACATTTTTTTTTGGGTCCAAAAGACTATTGCATTGGTAGAATTTCTGAAAATTTCTTATAATCATGACCAAAAAATCTCTCTTGTTTTATTACTACTGAAAATTCTCGGGTTTTTTCAGCTTCTGATCCTACCTCCGAAGTGGATATGCTCAATAGTTCTGAAGAAAGGCATGTAAGCGTTGAGGTATGTTATGTGATATTGTTTATAGCTGGCAGTTTCGACCCATGTATAAATGGATCGATTTAGTGTGTATTTTGTACAAATGGGTCATATAAGAACGTTTAGCAAAAAGGAGAACGGGTGGGTCGAAGTTCAAGGTATACTTTTAATGAATACAGCCTCTCAAAGTTGTTTTATTCAGGAAATGTAAGAATGTCATTGTAATAATATTGTTTTTAAGCATTATCAGCGCATTAGTTGTTAATAATAGAACTGTTATTAGCAAAGTACCTTAGTGTGTCAACCCAAACCCCTACTAGAACTTGAAGATTCTGTGTGTTTGTGTCTTCGTTTTCTGCTGCTGTTATTTGGTGGTCGATTATCAATCCTAACAGTTCGCACATTTATTCAGGGCACCATAGAAAGTGAAACCTCGACAGTTAATGCAGTTAGGACAAGTATGAAAGAACTCATGGAAGAAGAGATGGTTAGTGAGATAGGTTCCACAAAGCAGGCAGATGGTGATGAAGACAAATATTTAGATTCAGAATGTTGCAGCCAAGTAGAAAATGCTTCAAATGATCATGAAATATGTATTACTTGTCAAGATTCAGCACCAAAAGCCTCACACTATAGCGATCTTGAAGCTCTGATGAAAGAGATCTTAATAATTTATCAGAACTGTGATATCGATGAAGGGCGAAATCATACTTTTTCCATTGTTGAAGAAAAACTGAGTGCAGCAATCGAAGTGTTCATGCATGAAAACTCGACTGATGAACATTCCAAAGATTTCATCGACACATTTCAGATGTTAACATCTAACAAAGAAGTGTTCTTGAAACTTCTTCAAGATCAAAATTCCCTTGGTTCAAATGTAGACCAAAAGTCAAAGTCAAAGTCAAAATCTATAGAAAACGAGCCAAACAATCCAAAACCGGAAGTACCTGTAACTCGAAAACACAGAAACTTCTTCAGAAGGAGGAGCAAGTCACGTGAAAGTATACCGTTAAGCAGGATCGTCATTTTGAAGCCTAATTCTCCTGATAACCGATTCAAAGTGGAAAATGACGTTCATAATGAAAAAATTACTTCCCATTTTTCATTTATGGAAATAAAAAAACGGTTTAAAAACGCAATGGGAAAAGAGCATAAACCGCGAATTCATGAAAAGACAGTACTTGAAGGAAATAATGGATGGAGTTCACCTAACAGAGATCATTTCTATACGGAAAAATTTGCTAGAAAAAACGAAAGGGTTTCTAAATTAAAAGAATCTGAAACGAAACCTAAAGAAAATGAAGATACTGAAGAAAATCTTGGTTCCAGTCGTCATATCTCAAACATATATAGTGAGGCGAAGAAACATTTATCAGAGATGCTAAGCAATGGCGATGAAGATGCAGATTTGATGATTGGGAACCTACCAAAAACATTAGGAAAGATTATTTCGTCTCCTGATAACAACGCTCTTTCTCCCGGTGCTAGTCCTAGAAAAGGGGACGAGCATGACTTCGTGACTTCCGAAATGAGATTTTGTCCTGGTGGGGATTTTCATTCAGTCAACGACAGTCAACCAATTGTGGCTAATGTTGATCTTAAAGAGAAATCAGAAGTTCCTGATGAAAGTGGCGCTGATATATGCATTGAGGTTACTCCGTCTTCTATGATGGAAGATACGAGTCCTGAAGGTATTTGTTGATTATATGATAAAAAAAATTGAATAGTAAACAGAACTTCATCATATTGCTATTAATTGAAGGAATTTTGGAGTTAGATTCGCGTCTGAGTGCTCACCTTCATTTGATATATGTTTTCTCAATACTTATGCAGGAGTCCTAGAGGTCAAAAAATCAGAAAACCAAGAAGAAATGGAAGCTTCGGACGCTTTTTGTGAACACTGTAGCTCTCCAGAGAGCATATATGATGAGCATCATGGTGAGATTGTCGAAGTATCTGATGAAGAAAGATCTCCGAGATGCTTCAAATCGGTAATGCTCCGCTTCATACTAATGTTAACAGTTCCAAACTTATCTAACAATCTTATTTATTTATTAATGAGAAAACAAAATAAAACATGTTCAATGATGGAAATGACTGGAACCAAAAATGTGGTAAATTTTAAGTCTGAGCTAAAGTTTAAGTTTTCAGTGCTAAAAAGTGGTTTTTTAGAACTGTTTTTTAAGATTTAGATTGTTTGATAGTTGGCAAGATCATTTGTGACATTAATGCTTTTACTATAATCATCGACACTTTTGACTACTGCTTGTAAAACATCTTACGTTTTAATTGCCTTTTCTACAATTTAAACATTTTTTCTGCTGATGCAGGATCCGTCTGATGAAAATGAGTTCTGCTCTCCAAGGAGGTCTGCACAATTTAAACAGATTGAAGAGCCTGAGAGTCCTTCCAGCGATAGAAGTGGAAGACCTAGTCCCGTTTCTGTTCTCGAGCCACTATTTTCAGACAATGAAATCAGCCCTGCAAGCAACATCTCTCGACCAGGTGAGCAACTACATTCTGCTACGTTTATGTCGAAAAACTTTCCATTTAAGGAAATTACTGAAGTTTTGGTGAAATTAACTTTAGAGATGGCAATTTCAACCCATATATTTATAAACGGGTCGATTCAGAATTTTACTTTTACCTCATTACCCAAAATGCTAATTTCCACCTCTAAGCAACCTCATGTAACTTTTCAGTCGGGTATTCGATTCAACCACTCTGCATTCAGTTTGAAGACCAAGAGATAGGTACAAGAAACAGCATGGAAAACGAAGAATCTGCATTTGAATACGTTGAAGCAGTGCTGCTAGCTTCTGATCTCAACTGGGACGACTTCGAAAATAGATGGCTTTCATCATCCCAAATACTCGATTCATCTTTATTCGACGAAGTAGAAATCTTTTCAAGTCAACCGTCATATAACCAAAGACTACTCTTTGATTCAACTAACGAAATTCTCAAAGAGGTATGCGATTGTTACCTTGATTTCTTTTCATTGGTTAGACAGAAAATTCAGCCGGTTCCGAAAGGGGAAAATCTGATAAACGAGATATGGGAAAGAATAGAATTACATTCCACAAACAACTACCCTCTTTCTTTGGATCATCTTGTAAAGAAAGATTTAGGAATATCAAGAACATGGATGGACCTTCGTTCTGATTCAAGAGAAATGGTGTGTGAGATCGACGACTCAATATTTGAAGATATGATGGATGATACTGTCTTGAGTCTAATCAATGACCGTATTGGTCTTTCTAACTAGATGACATAGTGACCTGTGACCATGTAGAGTTTGGTGTGTCTGAGTGTGAGTGTTTTCGTTTTGATGCGTGTTGATAGAGCTTCTTTTTGGTTTTTTTTTACAAGATAGTTGTAGACTTGTAGTTACAAAACTATATCATAAATGGGAGTTCCCACCAAATAAGGCTTGAAGTTAGTTACATTATATTTCTTGTTATTGTTTTTATCTATATACTGTATCATTTTGTTAAGCTGTTACATTGATACATTGTTTCTTGTATAGTGTTACACACACATACACTTACGTGCGTGTTAGTTCACTCATTTCTTACTGTATTTTGACACCTTTTCTCTAGTATTTATACTTGAACAAACCCGTCGTATAGCATACATACATTTTATTATAAATTTTAAATTCTTGAACAAATATGAGATAAACGAACCTTGATTCTAAAATCTGCGAGTGCATGAAATATGTGAATGTTCATCTATGTAATTGAACCGCCTGTACTAACAGTAAAATATATATCAAAATTCAAAACACTGTGCAAATAAGTAAACTGCTGAATATCCAAATGTTTCTCCTGATACATTGTGACCTATCATCGTGTTAGTGTTACTGCTTTCTGTTTGTGACTCGGTACTATAATTTCTTTTATCTGAAAGTGTAGACGGCCAGTGGGTACACTGGTGGGTTCCATCTCGAGCTAAAAGGTAGAAGCCCCTACTGAATAACGCATAAATACTTATAATCATAGAGCGTATTAATCTTATTCATCTCCTTTATTCCTAATTATATATAACTAACCATAACTTAAATGCACAACTTATGTCGACACAATAATAAATTTAACATGGATAAAGAAATATATACTAGTGATATGTCACAAGCCAATTTCAATACTTAGGCAAACAAAAGGCACAAAATGAGTTGTTACATGGTTTGATAAACGGAATGCTAGCTTTCGGTCCTATATGATAGATTGTGTGCAAGAGGGAGAATGTCCAAACCAATGTTAGTCAACTATCGACAGTTTTGGATGTGATGTGATCAAAAATGATTGGCAATGGCCGGACGAATGGGACAAGTATCTTATTCTTTCCCTAATTAAGGTTCTCACTGTGATTATGCTACAAATTTCTCGGTTAAGAATGTATAGGCTACAATTCGTCAAGAAGTTATTGCTGTCCCATGGTATCCTACATTCCTACTATGTGGCTATAGTATTGTATCTCTGGACACACTTTCTTTCATTGGTTGGGTTATAGGAAGGAGGTTGAAGACTCAAGACCATACGAAAAGTCGGGATTATTACAACTCAAATACAACTAATATTCAAACCTGTCTATTTTCAATGGCCAACAATAAGATCACAAACATGTATCTTTTGAATGTCCGATTCAAAACAGGTTTGGAACCATATAATGGTGATTATCAACATGGAGCTAGTGTCATAGGTATGCAAAGTATCATAGATTGGATTCGACTTCGATGTAAACCAAAGAATATTTGGAGTATTGTAGCTAGATTAAGCGCTACGGTATATGCTATTCTCCTAGAGAGGAACGCTCGTATTCATACATAGGGCTGAGCAATCCCGGCCGACGACCGAAAACCGACCGACGCCCGACTCCGACCGACACAAACCGACCTATACTCGGTTCGGGACTTGGTTTGGATTTTCTAGCTTGTCAGGACTCGGGTCGGGTCGGGATTACCCGAGAAAACACAAAGAATACCATACAAACCGGTTTCGTTTCGGGACTCGGGTCGGGAGTCGGGATTACCCAAACTAGACTCGGGTCGGGATTCGGTTAGGATTTTCCATCTTGTCGGTTTTGGGATGGGTCAGGATCGGGTCGGTTTCGGCCCGATGCTCAGCGAATCATACAAAAGTTTTGAAGTCTACTTCAAGGGTTACAATTGAAATAAAGAATATGCGGGAATTTTGGTGTGTCTTGTTGTAAATACTTAAGCAACATGGATATATTCTTTGAATTATGTAGATGTTTTTTCATATCGAAGTATTTCAATCTTATTATATGTCTATATAGTATCACGAGATCCTCACTTGGGTAATTCAGTCAATCGTACTTTGCTTCTAAGGCATGAGAGAACAAAACAATACACCGAAATTTGTTACGTAAGTTATGTTTGGAAGAGATAAAAAAAATGTTACATTAACATAACCGAAAGTTAGTTATATTCGGTTAAAAACGATTGGCCGAAAGAGTCACAGCTCTTGGTAAAAGTTGTGTCTTTTGGTGGGAAAAACTCATGCTTCAGGTTGCAACACACTAAGTTTTGAGGGGGTCCTCAACCTAATCGTTGTAATGTAGTATGAGTAAGTGCGGGGGGTTGATTGTTTTCTAGTAAATAGTGAGAAAGGCTCGAAGTGTATGATAAATGGGCCTAAAGGTTGATGAAAGATTATTTTTGGTCTTTTTAGTTTATTAGAAAGCAAGTAAAAATATGGGTTTCGAGGGGGTTGTATTTTAAACTAAGAAGTAAAAATATGACTTTTTCTTGACTTAAACACTAGCAGGATGGTAGTCCGTATGTTTTTTTTCTTTATTTCTATTTTTTTCATACACTTTTACCCTGGCATCGTGTTGATATGCTATAACATAACATAATACGAATTTACATAATACAGCACTTGAAACTTTGAACATAAACATAACATATAACTGATAAATGACCGAAATTAAGAGGATCAATACACATGGAGTACTTAATTCCCATTATAACCTGGGGGTATAAATTTTTGTTCTTCTCCATTTCTCCAAAAATAAACATACTACTAAGAGTCCTAATCATTCCAAAACTGTGCACAACTCGACTTTAGCAAAATGTAATTAAATAGATAATTAACTAGGGTTTAACATATATTTTCATAGGGGTAACCTGCACTAAAAATGAGTGCAACAAAAGTAGGCTAAAGCGATTTGGGTGTAGTATAAGTGGGGTGTAAATAAGAAACGAAAAAGATAAACTTAGAGGGGTTTACTAGGGGTATCGTACACTAAAAATAAGTGCAACAAAAGGGAAGGGGCAATTACATGACCAATGATGTCAAGTAATTAAAACAAACGCATGTTAAAACGGGGTTAAATCCTAGTGCCTTTTATCTCTTAGTAAATTATAATCACATGAATGTATCTCACTAGCTGTCTCGGAATGCAACAACTAAAGCAAGGTCTAGAACCTAATACACTAGCGATACACTCAAGTATTAAAGATGAATGCTATATAAGGCATCCTCTCATTTTGGGGGTGTACACACTTTAATATGAGTGGTACGTATAAGTTAGAATATTGCTTCTGGTAGCAATGGTAAACAATGTGTTGGTGTACACACTTTAATTTTGTATTTTGAACAAGAGTCTGGTACAACTTATAGATTACGTATGTATTTGTACATGTTCTATTTTTATTTCAGTTTTGTTTTTTGAATTCATTATAATAATGATGTGGTTGTTGTGTAACTGGCGCCAAGAAAACAAAAGGTGTCAAATGTGAAAGACCGACATCAAGTAAAAAAAAAACAGATAATACGAGTTGTATGTATAAGTTAGAATATTAACAAAAGAATTTGATTATGAATTTATTAAAGTTTTTAATGATTAATGACAGGAGGTGATCTAGAACCAGTAGACGAGGATATGCGTGAGACCGTAAAGAGGACAAACGCTAGAACTTTAACGAAAGCTGAAACTTCAAAGATGAGTCCATGCAAAAGGAGATCGGCGTAATATGTAAGTGTTCCAAACCCGATCAAGCCCCAAAGCATTTTACAATGCTATATTCCGACTACAACAAATAGGGTTTGGAAGCATACTTGATTTCTAAGTAGATAGTATTCCGTCTAAAATCGGGTTTTATGTTTTTGGCAATTTTGATCCAAAAAGAATGGAAATAAAATTGGCAAAAGAGTCTCTTGTAATCACTAGGCATAGGTGATAAGCTTGGAATTAGAAATGAAGGGGTGGATATATTGGCTGTAGAAAAACAAAATATGAAGAAATGGTTCAGAACTGGATGGATCAATTTGAAAAAGGGAAAGTTATCACACCTAGGTGATGTTAAGTATATGATAAGGAAATCGAAAGTTGTTGATATGAATTTCAAGATGAATTCCTTGTTCTATTAACTTCGTTGATAGAATCATTAAAGCTGAAAAAATTTGTGATCTGAATATACTAGACCATATGAGCACAAATATAGATCTACAAACCATTAATTGGTGCATTTATGCTTGGAGATGACTTCAAACATGTAAGAATGATTGGAAAAGGGACAAAATGAATAGTTAGTTTTTAGTTCCTATAACGGTTTTAACAATAAGTAATTTAATGGGATTATGTATTGGAGGACTACCCAACTATTAAACTTTTTACTTTTAGGCCACCCATTTATCAAAACTAACTTATAGGCCACCCATTTATGAGTTTGATTTTGTTTATACCAATTTTGGAGAATTTTATCTCAAAAATCTTCAAAACAACGAGAATAAAGCTAGATATAACATATTAAAATAACACAAATGATGATTGAAATGTAAAAGTTTTAGCCATTATTTAAGAGCAACTTAGTTAATTGAAAATGAATTAAGGTAATTTAACTAATGTTTTGCGTTTAAATTTAAAAAATTTATTGTGTTGATATATTTAAGTTAGCTTTATTCTTTTAATTGCATGAAAATTCCGTCAAGAATTTGAACGAGGTTGGTATAAAGAAATCAAACTCATAAATGAGGTGGCATATAAGTTAGTTTTGATAAATGGATGGCCTAAAAGTAAAAAGCTTTATACCAATTTCGGATAATTTTATCTCAAAAATCTTCAAAACAACGAGAATAAAGCTAGACATAACATATTAAAACAACACAAATGATTATTGAAATGTAAAATATCAGTTTTAGCCATTATTTAAGTGCAACTTAGTTAATTGAAAATTAATTAAGGTAATTTAACTAATGTTTTGCGTTTAAATTAAAAAATTTATTGTGTTGATATATTTAAATTAGCTTTATTCTTTTAATTGCATGAAAATTCCGTCAAGAATTTGAACGAGGTTGGTATAAACGAAATCAAACTCATAATTGGGTGGCCTATAAGTTAGTTTTGATAAATGGGTGGCCTAAAAGTAAAAAGTTTAATAGTTGGGTGGCCTATCAATACATAATCCCTAATTTAATTTATGCTCTCCAATATAAATGTTTTTGCATATATGTTTGCAATTATCGTTAATGATTTTAAGCTCAATCAAATCCCCAAATTCCATATCTCTTACATGACAATTGCCTTGTCATCCTAAACAAATTACCAGGCAGATTTCCTGAACGTTCAATTTACACCAGATCCACTTTATTTTAAACTTTAGGTACCTTTGTTGGTTTAAGAGAAAAAAAATCATCATCTGTTGATTCTGCATCCTCAACGACTGTATGCTTATCTATTGACACACAAAAATAAAAGCACATTAAAATGATGAAATAAACCAAACGGGAGTGAAAAGTCATGAAGTTGTTGACCTTTCCGCTAATGAGTTTGATGACATCAAATAGTTCTGATATTTTAGTGTCAATTTCCCCCTAACATGCTCATCTATTGTGTCATTGTATTGGGATATATACTCTTATTTGTTTATATTTCACTTTCAGGATAAAAATGAGCATTGGAATGAAGAGACGCGGATTTGGAAGGTTATTAATGATAATATGCTAAAGTTTGCTGACCGGACAAGAGTTACGGCGTAAATCAGCTCTCAACCTACGCCGTAACAACGATTTACACTGAAGACTGAAGTCAACGCTAACCAAGAAGTTACGATGTAACCACTTCATAGGTTACGGCGTAGACTCGGTGACAAGAGGTTTCTTATTCGTAACTCACTTTGAGATTACGCCGTACATTTTCCTTCAACACTTAGAAGAATTTCGTGGTCCAAGATAGTTACGACGTAACCATTATGGAGGTTATGGCGTAAAGTGGTGTACGAAAGATTTACGATCGTAACTATCTTTAGGTTACGCCGTAGTTTCACCACTGAGGATAAGATCGTCCAAGATTCAATGTTTACGGCATAGCTAACCCTAAAGGTTACGTTGTAACATAGTCGAGGCTATAAATACAAGCTCTATCCGCATTTTTATATATCTCTTTTACACACAACAACCAGAGGACGAATTAGGGATCCAAGGAGGACGAATTTCAGCATAATACAAGTCATTTCCAAGGGAGAATTCACACATACAAATCATAAGTTTTAGTATTTTCATATTACATTTGTGTATTCAATTCGTGTCTTTATTTACAATGTTAAACATCAATTTTGTTGTATATTTTAAGATGATTGGCTAAACACCTTTGATGTTAGCCTTGACTCCTTGTTATGAAATTGTTATTGTTATGATGTAGTTTTATCGTTTCTTTATCATTTTATTTGAATGCTTTCTTAGCTTATTTTGGGACACTTTTGTTTCGGTAGCATGGAAGTTTAGGTAGTATCTAGGAAGCTAGGAGAATTGACCATAGGACCTGATGTGTTTCGAAAGCTTTAAATTTATAATACTAATTTTACCGATTCCTTAATACACAAAACACACAGGTAAAGTATAACCCCCGTTTATAGTAAAGGTTTTTAGGTAAGACCAGGTCGTTCCAAGGGAATTGTAGCTTTCTCAGAATGTTATAAATGTGCTAAGGCTAAAATGATTGTCACGTATCAAATTAACCAAACGTTAGAAATGACTGAGATTGTTATCAATATATTAAAACATGTTTGTTTAGGCTAGAGATACATGAGTCTAGTGATGCGTGGTTTTGTGACCTTACAACAGGTTTTACCTCTCGAGGGATCTCGAGAGGCTTACAACCCCACCAGGCAGTGTACCTGACCGATGTAGTATAGGATAGTGGTAAGTACGGGGGATTGATCGTTCTCTCACAGGGAATAGTGTTCGTTAGGATAGAAAAACTACTCTAATAGGTCTAAGGGTGGAAGGAAGATTCTTTTTGTATTTTTATATTTTATGGAAAGCAAGTAAAATCTCGGTTTTGGAAGAAGGGCGGAATTAGTTGCTAGTCAACTAACCCAAGTTTACTACTTATGCAAATTAAAATAAAATAAATATCTAAACTATTGTGGTTGTGAAAACAATATGGAGAAAATTGTGTTTACTTAGATTTCATTACTCCCTAACTATCTTTTACCGGTTAATTGATATGTATGTTACTTGTGTGGATGAAGGGTGTATTCCTAATAACTCATGGAGTGGCATACATATCTCTCCAATTCTATGAGCTCTTATCTCGCCCTATGCCATGCACGGCACAACCATAGGGGTTGTAAACAGTGGCTCATGCGTTAAATACTACCTTAATAGCCTAGTATGCCTTGGCTACATGTTTCCCAAGACGTTCAAGCACGTTACCATAAAGGAGGTTGGCCAGTTTTCTTGAGCCTAACATTGATGGAACAATCATCCCAACAAACAACAACACACACCAATTAACCAATAATTAATAGTTAGGTTTCATTAGATCTAAGCAAACACTAGAGAATTTAGCTACACATGTTAATTAAAAGACAAGCAAAAGAGATAATCAACCAACACATAGACATATTGATTGAATTAAAGTGAAGACTTATCTTTAATTAAGCATGAGGGTTCCAAGGGTTGGAAACCCTAAAAAGTACAGAAAATTCGTCTTTAGGGTTTGCCCTAAAAGTTCTCCACAAAGTTCCACACTAATGAATGAAAATTAGAAAACTATATATAGATTTTACACTCTGACGGCGTCAGGTTATAAGGGCTGACGCCGTCAGCTCGCCGCCATTAGGTTTCTCGGATGGCCTAGATCCACTTCTGACGCCGTCACCTTATAAAACCTTCTGGGCCGTCACTCTTTAAAATATAACCTGACGGCCTACTTTTCCTAACACCTGACGGCGTCAGGTGTTAATTCCAAAATTTCCTCTGGCCCGTCATTTGAAAATTGGATTCCACTCTTTTGTCAAGGCTTTCTGACGGCGTCACCTTGTGACTTCTGACGCCGTCAGGTTGTAAATCTTCATCTTTTGAGACTTTGTCGTTTTCTTCACTTTTATGCTCCAAAAACGTCCGAATATGCATGTTTTCCAGAATTCCTCTCAAAAGTACCTAAAATGACAAAAGGAACGATTTAGGGCAATATTTGATCACATTTATACGAATTAGGGCTTAAATGACCCCCTAAAAGCGTAACACTTTTCGTCTCATCAAATACCCTTACACTTGAGATTTGCTTGTCCTCAAGCAAATGAGCTTTTATTCCAATCAAAATATGAGTTAGGGGTCATTTAACACGAATATAAAAGTAATTACAACAAATAGTTATTAGACCCTAATCATAACAAGCACGGAAATCATACACTAGCACCTCACAAATAGTGTTTGGATTCTCACATCTCTCAAATGTCATAAAGTTTATATCTCATAAATGGAAACGGAAAATAACACTCACTACCTGTCATAGCAAATAGATTACCATAGGCTTGGGAAAGGATCAATTACTCCTCCACTAGGCGTAAGCACCTAAGATAAACTATCAAAGAGGGCTTTATAAAGGGTTGTAACGTAAGGTGTAGGGATATGATAACACGGTTTGGTTGGAATAAAGGGTATTTTAGTGGTGGCGAGTTAATTATCATGATCAAATACATGCACTCTACATCGTTGCTTAAGTCAAGACTCGACTCAATCTTAGTCTAAAAATGAAATAACAAAAACTAAAAAGGAACATAAAAGGAAACGGGATGGTAGTCCGTATGTTTTTCTTCTTTCTTTTTCATATTTTTTTGTATTTTTCTTGATTTTTCGATTTTTTTTTCATACACTCTTGCCCTACCATCCAAAATAATACATCATAGGGGATTTGCATTCCCCTTACACTTGAATCTTTACATAACTTTACAATCACTATTCTAATGACTCGAATTAAGATAATCGAAAAACTTGGAGTACTTTTTAAATATTTAGCACGTATGGGGGTAATAATGTTGTTCTTCCCCATTACTTCATTACACTAGTACTTTACCCATGAGTCCCAATCGTCCCAAAACAATATGTACAAGGATATGACTTAACTTAGCAACCATGTAATTGACCGGATAATTAACTAAGGGTTTAACAAATGTTTTCACAATAATGCACCAAAGGTGGGTGCATACAAGGTAGGCTAAGGCGATTTGGGTGTACATTTAGTGGGGTGTAAACAAATTCTCACTTTGAGTAAGATGCTCAAAGGTCGAAACGAAAGGATAGGCTCGGAGGGGTGTACTAGGGGTATCGTGTACCAAAAATGGATACAACGCAAAGGGTGTGGGAGAATTACTTGACCAATGAAGTCAATGTAATTATAACAAATATACGGGTGTAAAACAATGGGTTAATCCTAATGCCTCTTATCATGTAGTAAATCTTAACTACACGAATGTAGTCTCACTTGTGGATTTGAGATGGTCCTAACGCAAGTTCTAGAATCTAAATACTACCGGTACTCACATCATAGCACCAAAGATGGATGCTTTTCCTACCAATTCTAGGGGCGAACCTCACATATTTGGGGTGGAAAATTTTTTAGTGGTACGGTTTTGTGCTAGTCATACAATTTCCTATCCATGAGACGCTCATTAAGATCAAGGTTTCACTTCTAAATGTTGTAAAAAATTTTAAATTGGCGCTAAAATTGCCCTAACAAACATTTCTCTTGGTTTTATTACAAATTTACTATCAAACAAAGCAAAACATCAAGCGTAAGTATATTCTCAACGGTGCTTTCATTTACCCCCCTTACACTTAAACCGAACATTGTCCCCAATGTTCAAATAAAAGACGTAAAAGTAAATAAGATGAAAGAATGAAATCAAATACTCCCCTGAATCGTTTGTTGTGGATAGTGATGTAACATGGTTAGATCTTCTTCCAAGATAGACGAACGTTCAAAGCTTCCCTTCCGAAATAATAAACGTCTTCTTGTCCAAAATAACCTGTTAACCTGAAAAAGATAAAGGCCAACCTCGCGTAAAATCGGCGGTAAAATCTACATAATAAGATATAATGCTTGTGGAATGAATATTTTGCAGAATTCCTGGAGATTATAAGTTAAAGAATTGACAAAACTTTTTAGGTTTCCGGAAAAATACAAAACTTTCAAAAATTGCAGAAAATTATAACCTGACGCCGTCAGGTGTTAACCCTGACGCCGTCAGAAAGTTCTGACAGAATTCTCATGTTAAGTTTCCGGGAAAAATTCTGGAAAAACTAGATCTTACTTCCTGGAATTCCTGCAAAAATTCATTATGACTCGATACAAGCATTTGACTCAAACAAGTACTAATATGTATGCTAATTTCATTGTTATGATTCATGTTCATTCGTTCTATATAAACCGATTTAGATTTCCCTTACACTTAGCTTTTGCAAAATACCTTTATATGTAGTTAAGACGAAGTTAAAAACAAAATAAAGCATTTTCACAATTTAGTTTGAAGCATGAATCAATAACAAGAAATATAACTTACATACGGAAACAAATAAAATCAAATAAACACACAAAAACAAACAAAACATGGGTTGCCTCCCAAGAAGCGCTTTTCTTTATTTACGAGTCTTGTAGCTAGACTCAAAGTCACCGTACGTTACGTGACTTCGTCGTTGGTCTCGGTTCCTAAGTCATCCTCTTTTCCGGTTTTGTATTCGGGCCCTAAGTTCAAACAATCCTTATAGAAACCGAAAATCCTTTTCATGACATAGTCTACTCCCCTACGTCTATCCTCATCATTCCTATAGTAAACCGCTTGTTTGAGCTCCTTCTCAACGTTTGACAAGTGTTGGTATTGCTCTATCTTATACGGCATTTGGTAGTTCACCTCATCGGTCTCATCCTTAAATGTGACTATCCCTAAGGAAGGTTCATGAGTCATTCTAGAGACCTCGATAAATGGTTTGCCTAAGACTACTTGGGTCACACTTGCATCGATTATTGGGCGGATATCTTCTACAATCACAAAGTCGGTGACATAGGTAAAGTTTCCTACATAAACCGGTAATCCTTTAACTCTTCCCGTGAAGTTACTAATCCATCCCTTATCGGGAAACACTCTATACCCTAGTTGACTTTTCATTATCAAATTGTATTGAGCTCTAGTCATGATGTTAATGGGTGATCTAGGGTCAATGTACGCTTTCCAAATATGCAAATGCCCGATGTTGCATGGTATGTTGAGATTAGATGGATCGCCCACCTTGAAAATTGGGTTACCTAGGATGTATGGGGTCTCGGAGTCATCGAATAGATTCTTATGATATGCTCGCTCTTCCTTAGTGGGTAACCTATTGAAGTAATCCTCCTCCTCTACTTCTTCTATTTCGCTAACCTTAGCCTTCCTATCATCCTCTAATTCCTTACTCTCATCCTTTGATTCACTATCATTCTCACTCCTATCAATTGGTCTAATGGTCACAACGTTGACGAAGTGGACATGTTTGGATGAAGAGGGGTCCTTGATTTGTGGTTCGCTATTGGTGTTTCTAGCGTCCTTTTGTGGGGGTGATAGCACTTGGTTGTTGAGGGCTTTCAACAAGTTGTCAATTTTATTGGTCATCTCTACTTGTTGTTGATTGAATTCGGATGTGAATTTAGCTATGCGAGCTTCTTGAGATGCCATAAAATTGGACATCAATCCTTCAAAGTTGTTGGTACTACCATAGTTGTTGGAAGGATTGTTGTTGAAGGTACGGTTTGAGGAATTACCGTTGGGTTGAAACCGGTTAGGTGGGTTGGAAGAATTGTTTTGGGGTGCGTTTTGGTTTGACTTCCACCTAAGGTTGGGGTGATTTTTCCATGAGGGGTTGTATGAATCTCCATAAGGGTTTGGCTCGGGTTTGAAAGTGTACCACTTATCTCCCGCTCCGTCGGTACGCGTGGATGCGTAGTCCGCAAAAGCTTGTTCGGGGAGTTCCATGCAATCACGAGTGTCGTGGGGACCACTACATAATTCGCACGAAGAAGTGATTTTGTTCACTTGGCTTGAAGGTTTAGGAGCTTCGTAGGATTTCATGAGAAACTTGACTTGGTCTTCAAGTTCTATGATCCTACGGTCGGAAGTGCTTGAATTATTCGAAGGCAAAGATATTGCCTTGACCGTTTTATTCAAATCACGGGGATCATTCCAACTTTCGTTGTCATATAGAGCAAGATCTTCTAGGAGATCCCATGATTGTTCCGCACTTAGATCACGTAGCTTGCCACCGGCCGCTTGGTCAATGGTTTGCCTCGTGTGGAGATTGATGTGGTCATAGAAGATTTGGACTTGGAGCCAAAGGTCTATGCCATGATGAGGGACTTTTTGGAGTAAGTCCTTGAATCGAGTCCATGCCTCGTAGAGGGTTTCGCCTTGGCGTTGTTGGAACGCCAAGATATCATTCCTTAGCTTGGTAGTTCTCCCCGGTGGGAAAAATTGAGCAAGGAAACGAGTTGTGAGATCGTCCCAAGAGGTGATGGATCCTGCGGGAAGTCGCTCAAGCCATTGACTAGCTTGGTCCCGTAGAGAGAATTGGAAGAGACGCAATCGGGTCGTCTCTCGAGTTGCAACATCAAGGTCTATGGAATCTACGATTTTGAGGAAATCCTTGAGATGTTGGTTTGGATCTTCGGAACGAAGTCCATGGAATGCGCATCCGCTTTGCACCAACCGGATGGTGTCGGATCGCAAGGGAGTGACATTGGCTCCTTGAGTGAGCTCAATGGTGTTTCGATAGCCAAGGTGGCTAGGTCGGGAATACTCTCCTAAGGTGCGGGGTCTAGGAGGTTGGTTTGGTTGTGGTGGGTGGTTTGGTTGAATTGGGTTGTTGGGATCAAGGATGTTACCACCTTCCATGATGGCGGATGGTAAAGATTACGAACAAAAACACGAAGAAAAAGATAGACTAAAGAAATCCTAGAAAAAGAAAATAAAAATCTCACTAGAAAGGAATCTAGTGAGTAGACCTAAAGAAATAAAAATTCTACCTAAACAATAACTATTCCCCGGCAGCGGCGCCAAAAACTTGATGCGTGGTTTTGTGACCTTACAACAGGTTTTACCTCTCGAGGGATCTCAAGAGGCTTACAACCCCACCAGGCAGTGTACCTGACCGATGTAGTATAGGATAGTGGTAAGTACGGGGGATTGATCGTTCTCTCACAGGGAATAGTGTTCGTTAGGATAGAAAAACTACTCTAATAGGTCTAAGGGTGGAAGGAAGATTCTTTTTGTATTTTTATGTTTTATGGAAAGCAAGTAAAATCTCGGTTTTGGAAGAAGGGCGGAATTAGTTGCTAGTCAACTAACCCAAGTTTACTACTTATGCAAATTAAAATAAAATAAATATCTAAACTATTGTGGTTGTGAAAACAATATGGAGAAAGTTGTGTTTACTTAGATTTCATTACTCCCTAACTATCTTTTACCGGTTAATTGATATGTATGTTACTTGTGTGGATGAAGGGTGTATTCCTAATAACTCATGGAGTGGCATACATATCTCTCCAATTCTATGAGCTCTTATCTCGCCCTATGCCATGCACGGCACAACCATAGGGGTTGTAAACAGTGGCTCATGCGTTAAATACTACCTTAATAGCCTAGTATGCCTTGGCTACATGTTTCCCAAGACGTTCAAGCACGTTACCATAAAGGAGGTTGGCCAGTTTTCTTGAGCCTAACATTGATGGAACAATCATCCCAACAAACAACAACACACACCAATTAACCAATAATTAATAGTTAGGTTTCATTAGATCTAAGCAAACACTAGAGAATTTAGCTACACATGTTAATTAAAAGACAAGCAAAAGAGATAATCAACCAACACATAGACATATTGATTGAATTAAAGTGAAGACTTATCTTTAATTAAGCATGAGGGTTCCAAGGGTTGGAAACCCTAAAAAGTACAGAAAATTCGTCTTTAGGGTTTGCCCTAAAAGTTCTCCACAAAGTTCCACACTAATGAATGAAAATTAGAAAACTATATATAGATTTTACACTCTGACGGCGTCAGGTTATAAGGGCTGACGCCGTCAGCTCGCCGCCATTAGGTTTCTCGGATGGCCTAGATCCACTTCTGACGCCGTCACCTTATAAAACCTTCTGGGCCGTCACTCTTTAAAATATAACCTGACGGCCTACTTTTCCTAACACCTGACGGCGTCAGGTGTTAATTCCAAAATTTCCTCTGGCCCGTCATTTGAAAATTGGATTCCACTCTTTTGTCAAGGCTTTCTGACGGCGTCACCTTGTGACTTCTGACGCCGTCAGGTTGTAAATCTTCATCTTTTGAGACTTTGTCGTTTTCTTCACTTTTATGCTCCAAAAACGTCCGAATATGCATGTTTTCCAGAATTCCTCTCAAAAGTACCTAAAATGACAAAAGGAACGATTTAGGGCAATATTTGATCACATTTATACGAATTAGGGCTTAAATGACCCCCTAAAAGCGTAACACTTTTCGTCTCATCAAATACCCTTACACTTGAGATTTGCTTGTCCTCAAGCAAATGAGCTTTTATTCCAATCAAAATATGAGTTAGGGGTCATTTAACACGAATATAAAAGTAATTACAACAAATAGTTATTAGACCCTAATCATAATAAGCACGGAAATCATACACTAGCACCTCACAAATAGTGTTTGGATTCTCACATCTCTCAAATATCATAAAGTTTAAATCTCATAAATGGAAACGGAAAATAACACTCACTACCTGTCATAGCAAATAGATTACCATAGGCTTGGGAAATGATCAATTACTCCTCCACTAGGCGTAAGCACCTAAGATAAACTATCAAAGAGGGCTTTATAAAGGGTTGTAACGTAAGGTGTAGGGATATGATAACACGGTTTGGTTGGAATAAAGGGTATTTTAGTGGTGGCGAGTTAATTATCATGATCAAATACATGCACTCTACATCGTTGCTTAAGTCAAGACTCGACTCAATCTTAGTCTAAAAAT
>LBNU01038822.1:16838-34550 GCA_014162995.1 Artemisia annua
AGAAAAAGAAAAGAAAAGAAGAAAAACCTGAGGTTTTTGGTGGGTTGTGGGAGGAGTGGTCATGTTATATGGACCTTGTACATGAAATTCGTAGCTTAAATGGAGGAGACACAGAGCTTTTGATGGACATACGATGGTCTGCGGTTCTGATCTTAATAGTGTTTTGAAGACGGTTAGTTTCTTTGAATGAACTTAACATGGGTCAAAATGTGTGATTCTCTTTTTAGTCCGTTTTATACTTAAGTCAATGTTATTTTTTGTTCTTCAGGTGGAAGAAATATACTGAGGATATGCCTAAAGAGCAGCATATTTAGTATCTTGAACCATATAATTAAAGCACATCAGGTTCTTCTGAGGAAGATATTATTTTTGATCGAAGATAAAAGTCACTATCTCTCAGTGTTGGCTCCACAAATTGGAGCAACATGGATGCAACACAGTACTATAAATAAAACTGAGCTATTTGTGTGCAATATGATGCTATTTACTGTCACTTTAAATTATTGAAGTTTGTTTTATGTAATATTAGGGATATTCATGACACGTTGGAAGCTTTCTCTCTTTATTGACTTCTGGAGATTCATATTCAGATAAGGAAGGGAATCTTTGGATGATAACTGGTAGAAGATCCACACTGGTAAGATGCAAAATTTTTCAGCTAATTATTTGCTAAACTTCGCAATGTGTTATTAGGCTAAAACTCAATTACTGGGCTAATATATATTGAAATATGTTACTTGTGCTAGAACGTATTCAAGAACTGTTTAAATGTAGATCTTTATTTCTCACAAGCATGCATTTCGAGATGAGTTCTGTATATATTTCTTGCATCAAGTTCATATATAACTATGGCTTTTCTGTTTTATGCTGTGTTGTGTTATTTTGGTGGCATCGTGGATATAAAAAAGTACTAATATTTTTAGATGTATTTTAAATTCATGGATGATACAAGTATATATTGCAGTTGACAGGTTTACCTGTTTATGCTTTACATATGCACGCTGACTAAGTTTATCATGATTTGTTCTATATTGATTTGTTAATAGTTCGATTTGTTTTTTTATCACACACTTGCAATAAGATGCAATAAGTTCAGAGCCCTACATCTTTTCTTAGAGTTCATACATCACATGGAGAGCTCCCCTCTAAAAACAATCAAATCTTGTGGCTAGTTATCAAACTATGATTCTTTCATTGTGTATGTATGTTCATCCCGCTAGTGCATGTGTCCACTTGAAACTGGTAATATCTGCAAGTTTTCAGTCGTTTAACGTAAAGGGGAGGGGGAGAGGGAGAGAAAAAAAAAAGGGGGGGGGATGACTAGCAGCAAAGTTTGTGATTATCATTGTTGTATTCTTCATTATATTTGCAAATACTAAAATGCTTCACATGTACAGGTGCAAAGACTGAGGAAAGAATTAGCAAATGCGCAAACATCTAGAAAGATTGTTGCTGCATCTTTGAGGATGGTTATGCAGAAAGCTGCACAAATACGACTTATGGAGAAAGAGAAAAATAAAAGCCCATCATGTGTCATGCGCATATCGTCTTCTAGTTCTATCCATTCACATGGATGAGTAAATTGACGGAAAAACACTAGTTGGGAGTTATGTATGTGCTGAACAACCGGGTGAATTTAGGTGGCAGCCTGGTTCCCTTACTCAGGTTGGTTAGGTCATTTTTTGTTTTTAATTTTATACTTTTGGCAATTAATTTATTGAGTATTGATCATGTTAAACATTCACGTAGTTTCTATTGCTTTCAGGCAATTACGGTTAATGCTACTCTTAAATGTGGATCCAAAAGAGCTATCTATGATGGATTTGCAATGTTTGATAGGTACTTTGATGCGAAGGACTGTGAATCTGATGATTTTACGGACAAGTATTAGTTTTTAATGATATATTCTAGGTTTTAGTTGCTTCATATGTCATTTCCTATGTAGGGGGTGTTTGTTTAAGCTTAATTGATCAGCTTATATTTCATAAGCCCCATTTTCCGGCTTATTTTGAGACTTATGAAATATAAGCCGAAATCAAATAAGCTTATAAGACCAACAAAACCCCTATAACATGTTTAGTTTATGTTTGTTAATTGTTATCTAATAGTATAACTTTTATTTGTTACAGCTACAGGTTAATAAAGATATTCTGGGTTTTGGTTATGGTTGCCATTAAGAAGAGCGAAAAACTGTGATTTGTTAGCGGAATGCGATATGGTTAGGAAGGGTGATGGTTATAGCCGGGGTGGGGATAGAAGGAATATGAGTCGGAAGTCGATGAAGAAAAGTAAAGGTGGGGAGTCGGGTGGTGCAGCTGGTGATAGTTATAGGCAGGATGGTTATTCGGAGTATCAAGATGGGTCTGCTGCACCACATACGTCGTTTTTGAGGTTTGTATGCTTATTTTTAATGAATTATGAGTTATTTTTATTTTATTGTAGGATTGTGATTGTTAATTGAAACTGCTTGTGATATTTGAGTTGAATTTTAATCGAGCTATAAGAAAATGTATTGGTGTAACGAAATGTTATAAGTATTTTTTTTATTTTTTATTATTTTTTTATTTTTTATTATTATTATTTTTTTATTTTATTATTATTTTTTATTTTATTTTTTATTTTTATTTTTATTTTTGGTGTTTGGCAATTTTGCCTATTTACGGATTCGAGAGTAAAATAATGAGAAGCTGGTAAGTTTGAAAGGGTATTTATGGATTGTTTATTAGTGGCTATTTGCTTATTCGCATTTAAAGCTAATAAGCAATCATACACACTCTCTTGATGCCTGCTTATCTGTAAAGGAGACGAGCATTTAAAAACGCAATGGATCCAAACACATAAATCTGCTTATCTTTTTTGACGATAAGTATTAAGTAGATAAGCAATCCCAAGCACCCTGTTAGCAACTCTCAAGCTGCTTATTATCACTATTAATTAAGTAGATGATTACAAGCAGTTTAGTTTCTATCCAAACACTCAAAATTGCTTATGTGCTGTATCAAAACGCAAAATTGCTTATATGTTTGTGTGTGTGTTGTGATGTCACAGGCAGCTAGTTGATCAGGAAAGAGCAAAATACTTCTCAGAAATTTTCAAATGTAATCGAAGGTGCCGAAAATATGGAGGAACGATCATCTATATGTGGAAACGCATTGGAAGAAACACGTAGGAAAGAAGTTGAACTTGCACCCGATTGCATCATAGGTCACACATTACAGTCACTTCTTCAATGATGTGCTTTAGATCAACTTTGTAACTTTCTTCAGAACCGTTCAAAAGATTTCCCTCGTATTTCAATGGATAAATCCGGATCTCATGTAGCTGAAACAGCTCTCAAATCTTTCGCTGCACATCTTCAAGAAGGTGGAGACCAATCTCTTATTGAAGTCACTTGAATGATATATGTCAGGCAATTGTTGCCAATCCTGTTGAGGTTATGACCAACTGTCATGGATCTCATGTTCTTCGAAGTCTTTTGTGTCTTTGTAAAGGGGTGCCGTTAGATTCATCAGACTTTCATTCCAAGAAGTCATCTGCTGTTCTCGCACAACAGTTAAATCTGAAGCCCTCTTGGTCGGATGGGAGTGGATTCCACGGGACGCAGATGGGATTTCCTGATATGTTAAAGTTTCTTGTGGCGGAGATTCTTAAACTGCTAGAAAAGATATTGAACTTTTCAATTTGATCAATATGGTAGCTTAGTTCTACAGACTGCTTTGAAGTTGTTAGTTGGATACGAGGAGGAGTTGTCACATGCGATTCCGGTTATTTTAGGCTGCAAAGGGAATCTCACAGACAGCAATGCTGCCGAAAAACTTTTGGGTTAAAGAAGCTGCGTTCAGCCATTTAATGGAGGTTTGAATATATTATTTAGTTTTGGCTTTACATTTTGTGGGTTCTAAAACTATTGATTCAGTATTGACATTGTTGTGTTTTTAATGCAGGTGATCTTAGAACCAGTTAATAGCAAAGGTTTTTAAAGGTTCATTGTATGAGATGTCCACTCATTACTGAGGAAACTTTATTGTTCAAGCACTAATTTCTCAGGCTAGAAGTGAGGATCATGTAAGTGATCCAAAAGTTTCGAGCATTTTTTATGTTGGTTAACACTTGCCTTAATCTAAAAACTTTGACCCGCATGGACATTTAACCCTTAATTTACTTTTTTTTTGTCACATATAGGTTGAGCTTATTTGGAAGGAACTTGGGTCAAGATTAAAGATCTTTTTGGAATGGGAAAAGGGGGGGGGGTCCTTGCTTCTCTTCTTGCTGCATGTGAGAAGCTCCATAGCCATGAACAAAAGGTATGCGATGTTTCTCTCTATCGACTCACTACACTTTGAACTAAAATTTATCATTTTCTAATCACCGCTCTTTTTTGATTTTTTTTTGCAGTGTTGTCAAGCTCTTACTGGTCCTGTATCTGTGGAAACAAAGCCCCCGAGGTGCATTGTTCCTCGGATACTATTTCTTGATACCTACTTCTACTGCAAAGATAAATCCAACTGGGATTGGCCAAGTGGTGCTAGGATGCATACTATGGGGACAGTGATTCCTCAATTAGTTTTTAAATTTCCAAGTGTACGTGACATTTTTTATTTATATATGCTCTTAACTTATGTTCCCTCAACTTCGTTATCTATCGAAAATTGTTCTTTCCATCATGAATTCTGGAAAAAAAGTAGTTCCTGCAGAATAGGGTTAATTGCGCATAAGCAGCCTATTTACAGCTCTATGCAATTGTATATTACAACATGCTTTTACAAATGATGTCACTTACATACGGTTGCATAAAATGTGAAAGTATGATACATGGAGCAATTAGTTAATATTTGTACGTGCTTGTACCAGATTGTGCTAATCGTTTTGGTGTTATTTGTTCTATAAAAGTAGTTCCTGCAGAATAGGGTTAATTGCGCATAAGCAGCCTATTTACAGCTCTATGCAATTGTATATTACAACATGCTTTTACAAATGATGTCACTTACATACGGTTGCATAAAATGTGAAAGTATGATACACGGAGCAATTAGTTAATATTTGTACGTGCTTCTACCAGATTGTGCTAATCGTTTTGGTGTTATTTGTTCTATAGGATATCATCCATGCTTTTATCTCGAGTATGACATCATTGGAAGAAGACCATCTTCTTGACACCATAAAGGACTCTTGAGGGGCGAGGGTGATTGAAGCTTTTCTTACTTAAGACGCTTCTGGGAAACAAAAGCGTAAATTAATCATCAAGTATGTATCTGCACGTCTCCATTGTGGTTCAAAATCCATTGGCTGCTTGGGGGAAACTTGGAAGGCACGTTCTGTTTTCATTTCTTTGTGTCTTTTCCTTTATTATTATTATTATTATTATTATTATTATTATTATTATTATTATTATTATTATTATTATTATTATTATTATTATTATTATTATTATTATTATTATTATTATTATTATTATTATTATTATTATTATTCTTATTGTTATTGTTATTGTTATTGTTATTGTTATTGTTATTGTTATTGTTATTATTTTATTTATTTATTTATTTATTTTTAATTATGAATCGTTCTAACTACCTTTTTTCTATATTACAGGGTGGTAACGAAATGCCTATTATAGAGATCTGTCTTGCAAATAAAAGCTTCAGAATATTCTTCTGCGTGTGGTGCATTATGTGGCTCAGGCTCATTTCTGGACAATGCATCGTTTAAGGTAAGTCTTATTTACAGATGAACTTATCTTTATTTGAAAGAACTCGTTTTGTTGAGACGTATACAAAGTTGTATACTTACTATTTTGTGTCTGACATCAACTCTTAGATATGATGTTTGATGAATTTGCAGATATGTAGATGAAAATGAAAATTCAAGTTAGAACCAAAGAAGAGTTGGATTCTCAACAATACAGATTCAAGCCTCGGGCTTTTGACTTAAAAATGTCATTGAAATGGACATTACAGCCCTTGAAAGTTCAAATGAAGCTTTTTCAGAGTGGTAGGAGTTGGCTTCTGAGGAAGTTGAAGCATCAGTTGAAAAGGTAACATTTTGTATGCTAAAAGGTATGTCCCTTGATAAGGAAATGTTTATATCTCTTACAGAAACAGGTCAAATGGGTCTCAATTGCACATCGTGCACCTCATGCATTTGGTTAAAAAAATGTATAGTGTTATGAACATATTATGAATGTAATAAAACATATTTAACAGCTTGACGCAATACTTATTTAATAGATGACAGATAAGTATTTTGTGAAAAGTGCCTGTTTTGACCCATTACTAGACTCATTGACCCGTTCATTTTGTCACTCCTAATGGTGAGACCGTGAGACTATTGTACTAATGCGCATACTTTTAAGTTTCAGAACAATGTCAACGAAGAGCATTAAATGTTAGAGAATTGGATCTTCTTTTGGAATCGATGCTGAATGAAATGCTCAATGTCTATAATACCATTTTTGGTTCGTCGGATCTCCTTCAACCTGTGAGTTGACCTTCTTGACCACCCTTCTACTTGTAATTAAATGTGTTTTACTTGTTATTTTTTCTCTGGCATGTTCAAGTGTCTATTCTAATAGGCTGCATTCTTTGTTATACTCTTATTCTTTGGGTACAAGAGTAATAAAAGGTGTAGGTAAATACTTATGTCGAGGCTTGCAATAGTAATTAAAAATAGAATTTAAATTGATTAAAAATATTTTAAATAATTTATAAATAATTTAATTTGATAATTAAAAATGATTTTAAAGAACTAAAAATGATTTAAATAATTTAAAAATAGAAGATTTAAATTTATTAAAAATTATTTAAACTTAATTATAAATGATTTAAATAATTTATAAATGATTAAAATTAAATATAAATGTTTTAAATCAATTAAAATGACTTTTAAAGTGTTGACGAATGTTTGAACAAAGCGTTAATTTAACTAGGTGATTATAGTTTAGATAAATACTTTTGGAAATGACATGTCTACCAAAAGTAATTAAAAACATTTTTATACATAATTTTCAAATAGATTTAAAACATTTTTAAATTATTTTAATAAATTAAAAATGATGTATACATAATTTTCAATTAAAAATAAACCTATTTCTACAATTTATAAATGAAATCCCTTTATGCCCACATATCAATCGTAAATTTAACTAAGGGATTATGGTTTAAATAAATATTCATGGGTAGTTGCAAAAGTAATTAAAATAGAATTTAAATTGGTTAAAAACAATTAATAAATAATTTAAATTAAATAAAAATTATTTCTATGATTTATAGATGATTTAAACAAATTAAATAAAAATTATTTCTATGATTTAAAAACTGAAAAGACATGATAGAATTACAAAAAACTATTATTTTTTATGGAGAAAAAATATTATCGGAGTTAGAAAATTTAAAGATTTTGTTAAATACGTCTACTCATCATAAAGGAAATAGTAAAGAAACAATTGATTTTTTCTACTAATACTCAAGATTGTTTACTTCAACAACTCCTTTCTTTAAAAATACCAAAAGGTTATAAAGACTTAAAAATGAGTATGGATTCAGATTTTGAAAGTAATATACCACCATATATAGTTGGATATAGAATATAGATATCTTAAAAAGATTTTTAGAAAGTACTTTATTAAATAGCGCTTTAAGATTTTGGCAAAATATTGGAGAAATAGATATGCTGCTATAAAGACAACCATTATGGCAAAATATTGGAGAAATAGATATGCTGCTATAAAGACAACCATTAAAAAAGGAGATAAAGTAAAAGACAAAAAGAACGAAAAATATTAATTGAAAAATGAGCCTATTAACCCATCTGAAATATATTTAGATCTTGATTGTTTTAACTATACTGAAGAAGCTATTGATAAATGGGAAACTGCCCTTAGGATAGCTGTCGCAATAAATAAAATGGATATAGATATCTTAAAAGGATTTTTAGAAAGAACTTTATTAAATAGCGCTTTAAGATTTTGGCAAAATATTACACCACAACAAGAAAAACTATATTTGAAAGTGATGATAATATAGCTAATATAATTACTAGAGCTGTAGAAGCATTGTGATTAGAATTCTGTGGCGAAGGAAATATTATTAAAGACACTGCCACGGTTTAAAAATATCAACTATGTGATATGTGAGAAATAGATAGGTATATTTGTGTATTCCAAGATTATTATTACCATATATATAAATCAGATCCCAAATACCGAAAGTTATTTGCCTCTATTTTTTGCCAAAATACATGACCTTTGGAGGAATAAATTAATGGTGTGGAGATGCCATTTTAGATAAAATGAATAAAGGGTTAAAGAAAAGAACATAATTATCTTGTGGTAATCCTAAAATGCCAACTATGATTGGATGAGATAGCTCATACTATTATTGCCACAAAGAAGGACCAATGTTCTAAAAGGCGTGAGGCGTGGCGTGGCGGCACAGCCACCCCTCAAGCCTTACGAGCCTTTGCGAAGCCTTGGCGTTTCTTAAGGCGTGCTTAAGGCGGCAACAAAATATTTATAAATTTATGTATTTATAATTTTATATCATTTTATAAGAGTAATTTCAAATACTAAAGTCCAAATCCTAAATAGCCAGGCCCAAGTAGGAATTAAGTTTTGAAATTATGAGGCCCAAGAAAGAAATAACCCAAATACTTGAAATTCAAGCCCAAATCCATAAATCCGCTAAGTACTTCTAAAAATGGCGCCACGCCTTACAAAAAGGCGCGCCTTTTCACGCCTTTTCGCGCCTTATTCCACGCCTTTTCACAAGACGCCTATACCTCACGCCTTGGTCCATTTCGTGGCGCCGAGGCCACGCCTCGTGCCTTGGCGACGCCTTGGCGCGCCTTTTAGAACACTGAGAAGGACATTATGCTAACAAATGCCCATAAAAGTTTATTAAAAACTTAAACTTAATTGATGAAGATATTGAAAAAATAATTGATAATTGTGATTTAATACCAATTAAAAGTTTTCAAGACATAGATTTAGATGAAAGTATTTTTGTAATAACTGAAACTGAATATACTTCTTTTGAAGATGAATAAATCAGATTTGCAAATTACAAATTGTCTTTCAGTAATGGATTCTCAAGAAGAACAATTTGGAGAGTATAAACAAGAGATTTTGATAGATAAGAAAAAGTTAAAACAAATACAACATGAAAACTTTTCTTTATCTAATCATGCAGTAAATATGTTATTCTTTAAAAATACCAAAAGCCAAAAGGTTAAAAAGACTATCAAAAATGAGTATGGATTCAGATTTTGAAAATTATATACCACTAGATATAGATAGCTTGGTCACTAAATTTGAAGAAATAGATATGAATGATAATTTTGTAAATTTAAAAAGAGAAATTAAGCATGAAAATTATGTGCCAAATGTAAATGATATACCTAGCACTAGTAATTCAACAACGGTAACAAATGCATTTGCTAGGCCTACTGAAGGATATGCTGCTATAAAGACAACTATTAGAAAAGGAGATAAAGTAAAAGACGAAAAGAACGAAAAATATAAATCATATGAAAGTATGAAAAATGAGCCTATTAACCCATTTGAAATATATTTAGATCTTGATTGTTTTAACAATACTGAAGAAGCTATTGATAAATGGGATACTGCCCTTAGGATAGCTGTCGCAATAAATAAAATGGATATAGATATCTTAAAAGAATTTTTAGAAAGAACTTTATTAAATAGCGATTTAAGATTTTGGTGCAAAATATTACCCCAGAAACAAGAAAAACTATATTTGAATGTGATGATAATCTAGCTAATATAATTACTAGAGCTGTTAGAAGCATTGCGATTAGAATTCTGTGGCGAAGCAAATATTATTAAAGACACCGCCACGGTTCAAAAATATTCTACTGCTTTGTTAAGATTACAACTATGTGATGAGAAATAGATAGGTATATTTGTGTTTAGCAAGATACCTAACTAAATTAATGGTGTGGAGATGCCATGAATAATGGGTTAAAGAAAAGAACATAATTATGTTCTGGGTAATCCTAAAATGCCAACTATGATTGGATGTGATAGCTCATACTATTATTGCCACAAAGAAGGACATTATGCTAACAAATGCCTAGAAAAGTTTAATGAAAACTTAAAGTTTTTTGAAATTGATTAAGATATTGAAAAAATAATTGATAATTGTGATTTTATAGCAATTAAAAGTTTTCAAGACATAGATTTAGATGAAAGTATTTTTGTAATAACTGAAACTGAATATACTTCTTCTGAAGTTGAATAAATCAGATTTGCAAATTACAAATGGTCTTTCAGTAATGGATTCTCAAGAACAACAATTTGGAGAGTATAAACAAGAGATTTTGATAGATAATAAAAAGTTGTCCCTAATGGCTAACTTTATGAAGGCAATTTGTCACTTAGATGATGAGATCCGTTGTCCCTAATGGCTAACTTTATGAGGGCAATTTGTCCCTTACATGATAAGAGCCGTTGTCCCTAAAGGCGATTGTTGAGAGCAATTGTACCTTACTTTATGGGAGCCGTTTTCCCTAAACGCTTGCTCACTTGATGAGAGCAATTGCCCTTTACATGAAAATAGCTGTTGTCCCTAATGCTTGCACAATAGATAAGAACAATTGTCACTTAAATGATGAGATCCGTTGTCCTTAAAGGCTAACTTTATGAGGGCAATTTGGCCCTTACATGATAAGAGTCGTTGTCCCTAAAGGCTCACTTGTTGAGAGCAATTGTACCTTACTTTATGGGAGCCGTTGTCCCTAAACGCTTGCTCACTCCCTTTACATGATGATAGCCGTTGTCCCTAATGATTGCACAATTGATTAGATCAATTTTCACATACATGATGAGATCTTTTTGGGTAAAGGGCATTCCACCCGGTAAATTATATTACACCAAAAAATCGTTTAAGAACAATGGAATGTGGCTGAAGTACCACATAAACCTCAAGCAACGCTTGAACATCCAACTAAAAACGCTTGTGACTGGCCACTAAGCGGTAAAAATAAAAATACATACAATAACCAAAACCGCTACCGGAAATAACCACCTAATAACACAAGAATGACCACTCACATCAGCCCATCTCTTTGAAGGAGATTGATGAACCAGATGAGCCTGCCTCCTTAAAAACCCTTTCCAAGTAAAAACCTAGTGGGAAAACCTTGGAGTAGGGAAAAAGAGTACAACACTCACTCGAATCTCCAACGAACTCCCACTACCGCCAAAAGCATCAACCAGGGAAATATAACCAGCCTCACGCACCCAGCACAAACAACCAGCAACAAGAATTGAACTCGCCATTAAGAATGCATAAGAGACATAGGCAACCGCCAAGCACACAACAACTCAAGAGCATTCGCCCTCCTTTTAAATCTACACGTAAGAAGCTTCAAACGCACCGTTGATTTAATCACATCAATCAATTGACTTTATGACCGACGCTGCTGCATGAAAATCCTGTTGTTTCTTTCTTACCAGATAAAATAAGAAGTAGCCGCAAACAAAAGCTTCGAAACATCGCTCCTCACAGACCGAGATGTAGATAAAGGAATCAAATAATGCACCACATCCTCTAAGGAAGAAGGAATATACGTAAGACCAGCAAACGCCTTTAACGAGTCCCAAACCTGAAAAGAAAACAAACACTCAAAGAAAAGGTGATCATGAGAATCCGGTTGAGCTTTGCACAAAGGGCACACAAGGGCGTCACTAGAGGAATCATTAGAGCGTAACATATCTTGAGTACGAAGCCTCCTTCTCATAACCAGCCACAAATGAAAAGCATACCTCGGAATATGGTGCGTGAACCAAACAAGATGAAACCAATCAACAACCTGTCCACGCGGTCGAATACACTCCCACACTGAAGAAACAAATAAAGACTTGACATGACCATCCGCCGCCAGACTAACCGATCCTCCACATTATCATTTAAATTAGGAACCAAAATAGACGTAAGAATCGGATACCGAGTACCCCACACATTCGGCCAAGCCCATGAATCCTCCAAAATAATGTCCCGAACCAAAGAATTAGAAGAGAAACCAGCCTGGTGAATATCCCTCGAGGACACAATAAAACCAAGCTGAAGCCTTCAAACCATTACCAATATTATACCAAAAAAATTGCCTAACAAGAGGCCTAATCTAAAGGATCTTCCGCCAACTCCAAGTCATATTACCTCAGCTTGGAACATCCCAAAAGTTACGACCCCGCAACCTATATGTATGAATCCATTTAACCCACAAAGAATCCATAGAATTAAAAGGACGCCAAATATGAGCAGCAATGAGAGCCGTATTAAATGATTCAAGTCTACGAATCCCAAGCCCACCCTCCTGTTACACAACCTCCCAAGCAACTTTAGAATTACCTTTCCGACCATTACCAGAACTCCAAAGGAAACCCCGCATATGCTGCTCAAGATCAGAAACAATACGAGCATGAAGAACAAAAACAGAGGCCCAATAAATGTGCATAGAAGAGATCTCTCTCCCCTATGGAGATTTCTGGCCGCCTCTTCTATTAACTTCCGGCCAAAAAACCTCCTCCTACACGTCCTCTCTACCCTGTAATTCGTTATTGGGTATGCAATACGTTGTCTGAGTTGTGTTTTTACATTCAAGGAAGAGGCGGCTAATCTTATTTTCTCTAATATCTCAAGAAATCTCCATAGATCTGCTCGAAACCCTAAACTAACCTTTAATACTTATTCGATCCATTATATCGACCATTGTTCATTCGTGATCTCTGGTTGCTTAAGTGGTGTCGATTTCTAACTTAGGGTTTCGATCCTGAAGCTTAATTATTTATCTAACCGCCTTTAGGGTTCGATTGCTGGTGGGATTCTTTAAGTCGGCTAGGATTAAATTGTATAAAACCTATTGTTGGGTTTCTTGTGAGATCGACTTAAGGAATTGTGGTTGTTCTTGTTTGACGCTTTCACGCTTTAACAGAATTCGACTTATGGTTCTGTTCATTCTCATTGGAGGTAAACCTTTTTGGATTTGTTTTTGCATATGCTATACGTTTTTTGATGGAAGTTGCTGGTCGTCTATTGAACGTGGGTTATGAGAGAGTGGCTTTTGATCGTGTTCATGGCAGCTTGGATTCAGGAGTTTATTAAACCCTTGTTAGGGTTTGTGGGATAAATATGCTACTGCGATCAGTTAGTTGCAATGACTTATGGCATTGCTATTGCATGTTAGGGTGCTTTTTCATCCTATGTTATGGTTCCTTATTCGTATTACATGCAGATTTGATTGTAGTTATTAATTCGCATCCTATGGTCTTGTTTACGAAGGGAATAGATGTTAGGGTTTTAATACCCTAGTTTAATGCTATTTCGTGATACTGCTGCTGTTTACATGACCAGGACTTGTGTATCGAAGTTTGATTGCATTCAGTGCTTATGGTTGCTGATTGCATGCTAGGGTTTGTAAATATGTTGTTGTTGTTGATCGAATATGCTGAGTTATGGTTGTCAAGTTTCTTCAATCATGGGTTTGGAAGGTGGGGTTGGAGATTTGGTGTGTTAGCTGTTCGTCAATGCTAGTGGTGAGATTTAATCAATTGATGACGGGTACATTTTATGTAAATCTGCTGCTGGTTCGAATAGTAATGGAAGATAAGTTGAAGGGTCTTGTTCAAAACCCTTAGCATCATCATGTTTGGTTAGGGTTTTAACCCTTTTGATCATTAGTGTTCTACTGCTTATGCTTATGGATTCATGTTGATGTTCGTGATATGTTTTTCCTTTAGTGATCACATGGTTATAAGGGCTGGTGTGTATTTGATGTTTATGATTTGAGTCTTTGTGTGATCATGGGAGGTGTTGTGGCATTGTGACTTGATCATTGGTTGTCTTCAAGTATTTCTCAATCGGATTGGTTGGAAGATTGGTTCAAGTTTGCTATGCTGGAAGTTCTACGATTACTAAGAAGACTCAAGTGTTTACTTGAATTATGATCTATTTTTGTTCTTAGCAATTGTTAGATGTGTTTGGTTATGTAATTTATAAGAATGGCATGTCATTCTTATATAGTGGTTATGGTAGTGTCCTAAGGGACTAAGATGAGGGACACACCCTCATCCATTGTACTTCAACGTTTTTTTGGTTAATATATTTTACCAGGGTGCAGGATTACTCCCCTTTACCCAAAAAAAATAAATGTGCATAGAAGACAGAACTGATTGAATAAGCTGAAGCCGACTAGCAAAAGAGAGGGATTTATTCCTCCAATCATTGATGCGATTAGACAGCTTCTCCACCAATTCCTTACAATCTCTAAAGATCAATCTTGTATTAACCAAAGGCACCCCAAGATACTTCACAGGCAACCCTCAACAAAATGGAAGAATCTGTAAAATAGCAAGTTTAACATGATTGAGAACATTACAGAAATAAGCAGTACTTTTGGGTAAACTAGGAGACAGCCCCGAAACATCCTTAAACTCCTCTAGGGAATCCATAATAACACCAGCCGAATGAGCATTACCATGAGCAAACAAGAACAAATCATCAGTAAAACAAAGATTAATAATGTTAAGTTGAGAGCATTTGTGATGGAAAGTGAACATCTCAGAATCCCGAACGCGATGCCTCAAAATAAGGGTAAGCACCTCCATAACAAGCGTGAAAATATAAGGCGATAACGGATCCCCTTGCCTTAAACCACGCTTACCCTTAAAATAACCATGCAAAATGCCATTAACACTAATCGAAAACGAAGTGGTAGAAACGCACTCCATAATCCAGTGAACCATTCGCGAATGAAATCCAAACCGAACCAAGATACACCTCAAAAATTGCCAATTCACCGTGTCGTACGCCTTCTGAATATCCACCTTAAAAGCACACCTAGAAGGACCGCGATTGAGGATCAATTATGCATAAGCTCCTGAGTAAGAAGAATGTTATCGGCAATCCGTCTACCACAAACGCAGACTGATTCGGACTAACCAAAGTGCTAAGGCTCTCCTTAATCCAGTTGGCAATAATCTTACTAATACACTTGAAAATCACATTGCAACACGAAATAGGCCTAAAATCAGTTATCCGTGTGGGATTATTGATCTTAGGCAAAAGAGCTATGGTAGTATGATTTATCTCTTTCAACAACTTACCATTAACAAAAAATTCCTGAACCGCCTTAGTAACATCACCCGAAATAATATCCCAAGCACCCTTAAAAAACGCAGCCGAATAAGCATCAGGACCAGGTGCCTTATCATCTTCCATAGAAAATATAGCATCTTTGACCTCACGAGACGTAACATCACGAACCATATATAAAGCCACATTAGGATCAAGAGTCGATGTGAAAAGATTAGAATCATCCAATGGCATAATAGGCCCCTCTTGACCAAGAAAAGAGGTAAAGTATGAGACAAAAGCATTAGGAACCTGATCATCCACCAATTGCACGCCATTTCCATCACAAATAGAATCAATCCGACTCCTAGCTTTCCTACTCTTCACGACCTTATGAAAGTATGCATAATTCGAGTCACCAACCCGAAGCCATTCAACCTTAGCTTTTTGCTTAAGAAAACCTTCTTCCTTCAAAACAGCTTCATTGAACAAATTAAGATAGCAAGCTTCCTCCTCACGCAAATCAACATTAAAAGGATCCAAATCAAGGGCACGTTGAACCTCATCCAATTCATGACGAAGTTTAGTAACTTTCTCATGAATATTCCCTTCTCGGAAAAGCACGCTCCGAAAAGGCTTTTTAAGCGCCTTCAATTTACTAACCACTTTGAACATATGAAAACCACTCACCGATGTGCCCCAACACTCTTGAACTTNTCCTCCTCACGCAAATCAACATTAAAAGGATCCAAATCAAGGGCACGTTGAACCTCATCCAATTCATGACGAAGTTTAGTAACTTTCTCATGAATATTCCCTTCTCGGAAAAGCACGCTCCGAAAAGGCTTTTTAAGCGCCTTCAATTTACTAACCACTTTGAACATATGAAAACCACTCACCGATGTGCCCCAACACTCTTGAACTTGCTGTTTAAACCTTGAATTCTAAACCAGAATATTTGAGAATTTAAACGGTCTAGGTTTAAACTTACACATCGTAGGAATATGAAGAATAGCCAGGGAGTGATCAGAAACACGGTACGGTTGGAAAATAGCATGAGCACCAGCAAAAGAATCTAGAAACCCAAGGTTAGCCATACTTACATGATGAGATCCGTTGTCCCTAAAGGCTAACTTTATGAGGGCAATTTGTCCCTTACATGATAAGAGCCGTTGTCCCTAAAGGCTCACTTGTTGAGAGCAATTGTACCTTACTTTCTGGGAGCCGTTGTCCCTAAACGCTTGCTCACTTGATGCGAGCAATTATCCTTTACATGAAGCCGTTGTCCCTAATGCTTGCACAATTGATAAGAGCAATTGTCACTTACCTAATAAGATCTGTTGTAACTAAAGGCTAACTTTATGAGGGCAATTTGTCCCTTACATGATAAGAGCCGTTGTCCCTAAAGGCTCACTTGTTGAGAGCAATTGTACCTTACTTTATGGGAGCCGTTGTCCCTAAACGCTTGCTCACTTGATGAGAGCAATTGCCCTTTACATGATGATAGCCGTTGTCCCTAATGCTTGCACACTTGATAAGAGCAATTGTCACTTACATGATGAGATCCGTTGTCCCTAAAGGCTAACTTTATGAGGGCAATTTGTCCCTTACATGATAAGAGCCGTTGTCCCTAAAGGCTCACTTTTTGAGAGCAATTGTACCTTACTTTATGGGAGCCGTTGTCCCTAAACGCTTGCTCACTTGATGCGAGCAATTATCCTTTACATGAAGCCGTTGTCCCTAATGCTTGCACAATTGATAAGAGCAATTGTCACTTACCTAATAAGATCTGTTGTAACTAAAGGCTAACTTTATGAGGGCAATTTGTCCCTTACATGATAAGAGCCGTTATCCCTAAGGGCTCACTTGTTTAGAGAAATTGTACATTACTTTATGGGAGCCGTTTTCCCTAAACGCTTGCTCACTTGA
Source organism: Artemisia annua (assembly GCA_014162995.1). Classification (NCBI taxonomy): domain Eukaryota; kingdom Viridiplantae; phylum Streptophyta; class Magnoliopsida; order Asterales; family Asteraceae; genus Artemisia; species Artemisia annua. Next base: position 33,857 of record LBNU01038822.1, read on the forward strand.
TGAGAGCAATTGCCCTTTACATGATGATAGTCGATGTCCCTAATGCTTTCACACTTGATAAGAGCAATTGTCTCTTAAATGATGAGATCCGTTGTCTTTAAAGGCTAACTTTATGAGGGCAATTTGTACCTTACATGATAAGAGCCGTTGTCCCTAACGGCTCACTTGTTGAGAGCAATTGTACCTTACTTTATTGGAGACGTTGTCCCGAAACGCTTGCTCACTTGATGAGAGCAATTACCGTTTACATGATGATAGCCGTTGTCCCTAATGCTTGCACACTTGATAAGAGCAATTGTCCCTTAGATGATGAGATCCGTTGTCCCTAAAGGCTAACTTTATGAGGGCAATTTGTCCCTTACATGCTTAGAGCCGTTGTCCCTAAAGGCGATTGTTGAGAGCAATTGTACCTTACTTTATGGGAGCCGTTTTCCCTAAACGCTTGCTCACTTGATGAGAGCAATTGCCCTTTACATGATGATAGCCGTTGTCCCTAATGCTTGCACACTTGATAAGAGCAATTGTCTTAAATGATGAGATCCGTTGTCTCTAAAGGCAAACTTTATGAGGGCAATTTGTACCTTACATGATAAGAGCCATTGTCCATAAAGGCTCACTTGTTGAGAGAAATTGTACCTTACTTTATGGGAGCCATTGTCCCTAAACACTTGCTCACTTGATGAGAGCAATTGCC
>LBNU01038823.1:15526-29170 GCA_014162995.1 Artemisia annua
AAACTAATAAATAAAAAGTGCCTCAAAAAAACTTAAGATATGGTCAAGACTTATTTTGAAATAACCGAGCGTAATGAGCTCATGCATATCTTTTTGTGTTTGAATCGAGCTAGAGGGTGAAGAAAAGAAGAAATTTATAGATATAATAGCTTAAAAATTTAACTTTATATTAATTTATTTTATTTAATTTATTTCTTTTTTTTTATTTTTTTTTAGAGATAGTCAAGAAAAATGAAAATAAAAGAAAAGATAAAAGCTTTATGAGTAAGCTTATTGAAAAAGCAAACCCAAAAAGCAAACCTAAATAAGCTACAATAAGCTAAAAAGCTTATATAACTTTATTAGATTTTTAGAAAAGAAAAGAAAAAGAAAATAAAAGAAAGAGTAGAAGAAGAAGAAGAGAAATAAGCACTAAGTAATAAACATTCTTTTCATTAATAAGCTAGAAAAAGGGTCTTACAAATAATAACTTGAAAGTTAAGATAAGCCAAATATCACAAAATAAGCTAAATACTTAAAAAAAACTGCTATTACAAAGAAAATAAAGAGTGTGTGTGTAAAATAAATGTGTGGGAGGAATGATTGAATTTCTCGGATCAAGAGTCACTTAAATAGCCAATCATGTATCTCGAACCTTCCCATCATCGGGATCCAGATATTTTGTTGACACAAGCGTTGATATTTGTTGGTGGAGCCAGAGCAGCACACGCGCTTGTTGCATTTTATGTTGGCAGTTGAATTCACGCACAAGCAGGACAAAGTAGAGATATATTAGCTTCGGGCCTTTGGGCTTCACGGGCTGCTGCTACTTGGGTCTCATGGGCCTTAGGATAACCTCTAGTGGATCTGATCCAAGTTGGGCTGGACTGCTTTTACTTTCTTTCCACGAACTGGGCCTGTTTCTGCCTTGATAAACTTTTTCAATTGGGCCGGGTCGCGGGTCAGAAAACGGGTCGGAGCTAGGCCTGCAGATCTGTTATTTCTCTATATACTAAAAGGCAGGAAGCTCTTTCTCCAAAAACGGGCTCCGTAATTAAAAATAAATACGAACAGTGATTGTATTAGATGGGCTTCCCTGATTGGATGTGAGTTTGTAAGTGGAACACATGGCCTGTGCAAGTTTCATTTGCAGGTCATTAATTTTAATTGTAGCAATTACTGTTCATTTAGTGTTCCGTTATACAACTGTTACAAGGACTGTAGAACCCGTAAAACAACTGTTACAAGCACTGTAGATCCGTTATATTATCACAAATTACACTTTTAATTAAGTACATCTACAGTAGACGTACAACATTTGCATTAAATGATAAGCTACATGTGTTAACTTCCTACTACACATTCGTTTTGCCCCATGCTTTTGACCAAGCAATCTTCTACTAGAATCTTCACAAACATACCAGTATAGTTCTGTGATCTACTGTCAAAGTTAACAAAGCAAGATTATTAAAAAAAACTAATTAAAAAACAAAAAAAAGAAAAAAGAAGGAGTTGCTGCTCATTCATATAAACTATAGATCCAGGTATTCTAAACTGTTGTATGTTTATTGATGCTTTTCTTTTTACATGGTCAATTTTATACCTCACATTCTTTGCCATGTTAAACTTCATACATGAGTTTCCATGTTTGCAGGGAGGAACCTACAATCATAAATCAAGTTGTGTTAGCATTTAATTGAAAGGTAAATGATGAAAAACATGGACTCAGATCTGTGTATTGCAATACATGTTTTTCCTCATTCTTTTGTTTACATTTTTTTATGGTATTTGCTAATGACATTTTTTATGTTTACTAAACTGTTGCTCATAAAAATATTATGCGTAAAGAATAGTTGCCTATATATTTTTTTTCTGCATGTTTGTATACACTAATGTCTTCAAAATCTAGAAAAAAAAGGACTTTTGAAAAGTATGCTAATGAACAACCTTACAATGACCCATTTGGTGTTGGCTCAATGAGTGTTAACATTGCAAAAGAAAGGACTTTTGAAAAGTATGCTAATGAACAACCTCACAATGACCCATTTGGTGTTGGCTCAATGAGTGTTAACATTGCAAAAGAACAAAATCCATTTGATGTACAACAAATGGACTGCACAAATGGATTTGTGGTTCCACAAAATATAAGCCTACAAAATATAAACACCCCTGTATACGGAGGGCCTGTTCCCTTACACTGTAGAGAGCAGAGTGTATACCGAGCCGAGAACCCAGATCAGAATACATGCAGTTTACCAAGGAAAAAAAGATGCCAAAGAATAGTGCAATCAGATGGCATATATGGAAACATACAAGACAAAAAAGGTAAAGAGGACTATTTTCTCAATCTATCTATTTATAGCAGTTTTTCTTACACATTAACTAACGTACTCATTTAATGCACGTTTATTAAATGCTCATCTATGACATAAGTAACCTACGTTCATTTAATGCAGATCCCTTCAAAAGCAATATGTTGTGCAAACAATATAATGCTCTTTATAATACACGAGACACTTATGGGCCAACATATTGTAACAATAAAGGAAAACGTCATTGTATACAAAGCACCAACGTTGGTCGAACATGTTCGAGTTCGGGTTTAATTTTTACAAATGGTAACGTAATCTTTAAAATTTAATTTGTATCTAACAATTATATTTATATCACTATTTTGTATAATACCATGTATTTTGTTTAAATCTTATACCATCTAAATGCTACTTTGTGTATTGTTATAGGCCTCTTAAATAATGAATCCGGGAACAATCATAACATACCTGACTCATGCGTTGCATCTACCAGTACATCAGCTACACCATCCCAAGAAAATTCTAAATATACAAAGACCTGTGATAAGACGACAAAAAATAAAGGTAAAAGCTTCATTCGCAGTATCTGTTGCCATCATATCTATAATACAAAAACTTCTTGAACTAAAAAAACTTATGATTTCCAGAGAATACAGGTCCGCGTAAAAAAAATTCAGGAGCAATGGTTATAGAAAGTAACAACATACATCATGGATGTTCTGCTTCAGGTGCTCTTTTTATTCAAAACATATTCTTTCTTTCCTTTTTTTAAACAGATTTTCCGGACATAGTTTGTAAATTTATATGTCTTTTGCTTCAGCTAGCATATCTTTTAAATAGTAGTTCACCTACGATTGCAGTTAACTTAGATGGTCGCTCCCAGAATAACAGTGACCTGTCTATGTCACATGCTTCGACTACCGGAGTATCAGCTGCAACGCCGCCAACCAATTGCAAAGTTACAGAGACCTTTAACCTTACGAAAACGAGTAAAGGTAGATATTTCATTTACTAAATGTGCTGGTATCATATATATACTACATACATTTTAAATGAAAATAATCGCACAAAAAAATGGATGCAGGTTCACGAAGAAGAAAATCAGCAACAACATTCTCCGTTAATGGTCAACGAATATTAAATAACAATGGCCATTTTGCTACCATGCTTGACAATGAAGGTAAGAAAACCTGATTGTTGATAATGGTCTTTTTTCATTCTTTCATGTTCTATGATTGATTTAATGATTATTCAACATATTCAATACAGATGTATCAAGCTTATATATAGATTTGGGCGACCCTGAACAAAAATGTCAATATTGCAATGCATGCTTTTGGTATGGTGAAAGATTAAAAGTTATAGATGCACGAAGAAGGCCAGCATTTAATCGTTGTTGTGGAGGAGGGCAAATCTATTTTGAACCAGAAAGAGAACCCCCACAATATTTGAAAGAGATGGTTAAAAACAAGCATTTCCTAGAAAACATAAGAGCATACAATCAAATGTTTAGTATGACATCGTTTGGAGCAAAAATCGACAATTCAGTTAACAATGGGAGGGGGCCGTATGTGTTCAAGATCTCAGGTCAAATTCATCATTGGATAGGCACTTTATGTCCAAATGATTACGATGACCCGAAATTCCTTCAGCTCTACATCTATGATACATTAAATGAAGTAAAACATAGAATGGAGCCTTTTACTCATGATGGCGAAACTACTTTAAAGCCCGAAATCGTTGAGCAGCTGATACAGTTACTTGATGAACATAATGAATTGGTGCAGCTTTTTAGAATAGCCCGTGATAAACATAATGAAGGAACGGTACCTGAGTTCAAGATTCAGTTATACAATGTCGTTGGCGGCCGTCAATACAATCTCCCTGCTTCCGGGACTCTTGGAGCGATTGTTTTTGAAGAAAGTTCCAACAGCCAAACAGAATATGATGTCATTATAGAGTATAAAAACAGGGATGCTAAAAGAATCAACAAGCTTCACAGTTCTTATATGTCTCTTCAGTTTCCACTTTTGTTTGTCTATGGCCAACCAGGCTACAGTACAAAGATGGAATTAAATGGTGTAAATGTTCGCAGGAAGAGAAAGAAAATATCTATGAAAGAATTCTACACTTACCAGTTGCATGAAAGATTTGATGAGTACGGGCATTTATTCAGAGCCGGAAGATTGTTCCAGCAGTATGTTGTGACCGTGTATTGTACACTTGAACAAGATAGGTTGGATTTCGTATGAGCAAACCAGAATAACATTCGAAGTGAATGTTTGTCGGGGATATGTGATGCACTATCAAGAGGAGACCATGTTGGAGCCGACATAGGCAAAAAGATTATTCTTCCAGCAAGTTTTACCGGTGGTCCAAGATACATGTACAGTCATTATCTTGACGCACTAGCTATATGCCGTGTTCTTGGAAATCCACAGTTTTTTATCACATTCACGTGCAATGTGAACTGGCCAGAAATAAAAAGACGAATGAAAAAGTATCCTGGTCTCACTCCAGCAGACAGAGCAGATGTGGTCGATCGAGTGTTTGAGCAAAAAGTTGAAGATTTTTTGTCAATACTCAAAGAAACCAACATATTTGGCAGATGTACTGGAGGTAATGTATTGTTTCTCATAAATTTGTATTACTTTTTTTATCTATACTTTTTTACCATACCTCGCCATATATATAGATATATATAAGACAGATAACTTACAAATGTTTCAAATGCAGTTCTTTATACGATAGAGTTTCAAAAGCGTGGGCTTCCACACTGTCACACACTTTTGTGGATCGATTCCAGAGACAAAATAAAGACTCCCGAAGAAGTTGACAAATTTATCTCGGCAGAATTACCTGATGAAAAATCAGACCCTGAAACTTACAAAGTTGTTACTGACCTCATGATGCATGGTCCGTGTGGCAACGCTCAACCGTCAGCCCCATGTATGCAAGAAGGCCATTGTACCAAGAATTTTCCAAAGAGATATAATGAAAAGACTTTTTTTGACAACAAGGGGCACGTACAATATAGAAGAAGAAACACAGAAACGCATGTGATGAAAGGTGAGTTCAGATTAGACAACGCGTATGTTGTGCCTTACAATCGATTACTTTGCCTTTTGTTTCACGCACATATAAATGTCGAATATTGTGGGTGGAGTATGCTGATCAAGTATCTTTTCAAATACATTTCTAAAGGCACGGATCGGATTGCAGCTCGGATCACAAGACCTATTGGCGACCCGGGCCCTTCATCAAATGCACCTTCAATACAAGTTGATGAAATAAAAAACTTTATTGATGGTCGTTTCATCTGCCCACACGAAGCCTTTTGGAGAATATTCAAGTTTCCGATCCACTATAGAGATCCACCGGTTCAGATTCTCGCTGTTCATTTGAAAGATATGCAGCCGATCACTTTTCGTGAAAAGGAACGTCTGAAATCTGTTTTGGCAGATGATGGTCGGAAACTCACAACTTTAACAGAATGGTTTAATTACAATAGGCTTCACACCGATGGGAGGCACTTAACATACTTAGATTTCCCATCTGAGTTTGTTTGGTATGAAAATTCCAAAACGTGGAGCCGCAGGCACTATAAAACCAAATATGCAATTGGTAGACTTGCTTATGTGCACCCAGCCGCAGGAGAGCTTTTTTATTTCAAGATGCTGCTTGCACACCAAAAAGGTTGTCAATCATTTATTGACGTTCGCACCGTCAATAAACACATCTTTGAAACATATCGTGCAGCATGTCAAGCTTTGGGTCTACTAGACGATGACAAAGAATGGGACATAGCCCTTGAGGAAGCAGCATGGTCGGCAACATCTGCACAGCTACGCATGTTATTTGCTCATATTCTCCTTTACTGTGATGTAGCAGATCCAGTGCAGCTATGGGAAAAGCATTGGCAGCTTATGAAAGATGACATACCCGCAAAGGTTTTGCGTATGTGTCATGTCAGAAACTTACACGTTAATGATCCAGAGCTGAAAGGGTACATCCTATTTGAATTAGAAATCATATTAAATGGCTGTTCAAAATCGCTTCAGGATTTCGGGTTACCAGCTCCCCCAGACCATTTGTTAGAAGATCTTAAGAACAGACTGCTAATGGAGGAAAAAAATTACAATCGAGAAGAACTAAAACAAGAAGCAACGGTTTGTTTTGCAAAACTCAATTCTTATCAGAAACGGATTTATGATCTCATAATTTCTGCATCAGATAAGAAGAAGCAAGAGTTGGTCTTTGTCTATGGACACGGCGGAACAGGGAAAACCTTCCTATGGAAGACGATAATTAGTAAGTTACGTTCAGAAGGTAAAATTGTATTGGCTGTTGCATCATCAGGCATTGCAGCGTTGCTATTACCATCAGGAACGACAGCACATTCACGGTTCAAATTGCCAATAGAACTGACAGATCAATCAATGTGTAATATAAAAAAAAATACATTGCTTGCAAAGCTGCTACAAGAAACTGAATTAATAGTTTGGGACGAAGCACCAATGAACGATCGAGATGTTTTGAGACACTTGATAGAAGTCTTAAAGACATTCTAGGTAATTCAAGTGAACTCTTTGGCGGAAAGTCGGTCATGTTAGGTGGAGATTTTAGATAGACGCTTCCTGTTAAAAAAAAAAGGGACAAAGGCAGACATAATTGGGTCATCAATAGCTCAGTCCTACCTTTGGCGACACTTCAAAGTCTTCAGACTTAAAGAAAACATGAGGCTGCAGCAACGGTCTCTTAATGAAAATGAAAGAAAAAATATTCATGAATTCTCTACATGGTTACTAGATATAGGCGATGGCAGAATCGGAGAGCCAGACGAAACAAACATTGACGATTCTTCTTGGATCACAATTCCTGATGACTATCAGATACCAGATGACGAAAACGGCATAGCAAAGCTTATCAGCTTTATCTATGATCAAAATACATTGCATAACCCAACAGCGTATCTGTTACAAGACAAGGCGNAGGTTTCACACATGTGTCATGTGAGAAACTTACATGTTAATGATCCAGAGCTCAAAGGATACATCCTGTTTGAATTAGAAATGATATTAAATGGCTGTTCAAAATCGCTTCAGGATTTCGGATTACCATCTCCCCCAGACCATTTGTTAGAAGATCTTGAAAACAGGCTGCTAATGGAGGAAAAAAATTACAATCGAGAAGAACTAAAACAAGAAGCAGCGGTTTGTTTTGCAAAACTCAATTCTTATCAGAAACGGATTTATGATCTCATAATTTCTGCATCAGATAAGAAGAAGCAAGAGTTGGTCTTTGTCTATGGACATGGCGGAACAGGGAAAACCTTCCTATGGAAGACGATAATTAGCAAATTACGTTCAGAAGGTAAAATTGTGTTGGCTGTTGCATCATCAGGCATTGCAGCGTTGTTATTACCATCAGGAACGACAGCACATTCGCGATTCAAATTGCCAATAGAACTGACAGATCAATCAATGTGTAATATAAAAAAAAAATACACTGCTTGCAAAGCTACTACAAGAAACTGAGTTAATAGTCTGGGACGAAGCACCAATGAACCATCGAAGATGTTTTGAGACACTTGATAGAACTCTTAAAGACATTCCAAGTAATTCAAATGAACTCTTTGGCGGAAAGTCGGTCATGTTAGGTGGTGATTTTAGACAGACACTTCCTGTTAAAAAAAAAGGGACAAAGGCAGACATAATTGGCTCATCAATAGCTCAATCCTACCTTTGGCGACACTTCAAAGTGTTCAGACTTAAAGAAAACGTGAGGCTGCAGCAACGGTCGCTTAATGAAAATGAAAGAAAAAAGATTCATGAATTCTCTACATGGTTACTAGATATAAGCGATGGCAGAATCGGAGAGCCAGACGAAACAAACATTGACGATTCTTCTTGGGTTACAATTCCTGATGAGTATCAAATACCAGATGACGAAAACGGCATAGGAAAGCTTATCAGCTTTATCTATGATCAAAATACATTGCATAACCCAACAGCGTATCTGTTACAAGACAAGGCGATTGTGTGCCCAAAAAATGAAACTGCAGACATTATAAATGAAAAAGTTTTGTCATTGGTCAACCGTGAAGCTACAACATACATCAGTACAGACGAAGCAATTCCACTAGGAAGAGAAGGAGCTGCAACAGAAATGCTATATCCTCCGGAGTACCTAAACACCCTAAAGTTCCCAGGCTTACCGCCAAACACACTACAGCTAAAAGTCGGAACTCCAATCATGCTCATCCGCAACATTAACTTAGGCGGTGGTCTTTGTAATGGTACAAGGATGATTGTCAAGAACCTCATGTCAAGACTAATAGAAGCGGAAATTATTACAAGCACAAGGGTCGGAGAAAAAGTCTACATTCCAAGAATTCCTTTGACCCACAGAGATCCTAACTACCCGTTCATTTTCAAAAGAAAACAGTTCCCTGTTAAAGTGTGCTACGCGATGACGATCAACAAAAGCCAGGGCCAGTCTTTAAATAAAATTGGAATCTACCTTCCGCAGCCAATTTTTGGTCATGGTCAACTCTATGTTGCCCTATCGCGAGCCACATCACCACATGGGTTAAAAATTTTAATGAAAAAAGACCCGGAACACCCACCAGACATGACAAAAAACATAGTTTATAAAGATTTTTTAAACAAAATTTTTGAAACAGAGGTTTATATCACTTTAAAACTCCCCTAAAAATACTTCTTCATACTTTCTAGAGTATAACATTCTTTACTTTATAGCATGCATTCTTTTAAACCATATAACTATTTTAATAACATGTGGTTTATTCCTTTTGCAGGATGACAGAAGCTAATATCAGAGATCTAACACCAGCAAGCAGGAACAGAATCCTAAATGCAAAAATTTACAGAGCATGGATACACCGAGACCCACCAGACACAACAGATAAAGGTTTACGAGCGATTCTCTTAGACAAACAGGTATATTGTATATGTAAACAAAATATTATAAACAAGTATATTTCTAAACAGATATCAAATACCTGTTATGAATGACCAGGGGGATGCAATACAAGTGAACATTGACCCAAATGACATCGACTTCTTTAAACCAACTGTTGTTCCTGGAAAAGCGTACCGTATCTCAGCATTCCGGTGCATTCCTACAGACAATTGGCAGCAAACATTAGAAAATAAGACATCGCTATCGTTCACCAGATTCACAAAGCTGGATGAGATACCGGATGATGGGTTTCCGATGCATTACTTTGACTTCATCTCCTACAATCAGCTGCCCACGAGAGCAATTGACCCAAAACAAAAAGCAAAAAAACCGTATCCAGTCCTAACAGGTAAAACAAAAAACAAGTTACCTTATATATTTATATACAAACAGATTTATATTTATATACAAACAAATTTACAAATAATGATATCTACTTTGACAGACTATATTGGCTGCTACATAAGCTCGACAGACAAGGACAAGGTTGGCAACCCGAATCGAAACCAGTCCATCTTTCGCAAAGTTGAGATTCAAAACCTAAAGTATGTTCATTCAATTGTTATCCTTTTTAATCTTATAACCAAAAAAATGAACATTGCCATAACCTTATTTATTTTTCTTTCAAACAGCCGCAATTCTATTGAGCTGACACTATGGGGAACTCTAGCAGAAACATTTAACAAGGAAGGTATTGATGCGTTAGAAAAACCAGTCATCATAGCTGTTCCATCATGCAGAGTCTCACGCTATCAAAACAAGCTTCAGCTATCATCAACACCCGCAACATACTACTACATAAATCCTACGATCCCAGAACTTGAACAGTATAAAGAAGAGTAAGCTACATGATATTAATTTTATTAATTCAGATTTGTTCCCTGTTTAGTATATACTTAACCATTTAATCACATAACAGGTACAGAACCATGTTTAACATAAACCCGCCCTTGCAAGTTATCAGGCAACCGTTCCACGACAAAGAAAAAGAAAAAACACGAAACAGGTTTCATCTTGCAAGTCTAATGGTCCAGGTTCCATTAAGCTATCAGGTACAAGCCTCTAATGTTGATTAGATACTTTTGCATACAAAAATATCTACATAACTATAATTTAATACCAAAAAAAAATTCCAGGGTGTTCGCTTTACCTGTGACGGAACTATAACAGGGCTCAACACTGATCGTGAATGGTATTACATGTCTTGCAATGAATGTCTGAACAAACTCGAAATAGACGAAGACACCGACCAATGCAAAACCCATGGTTACGTTGCATCTCCAAATCACAGGTAAATATATTTATCTGAAAAAAAATGAAAAAAACAAAAACAAAGTGTATTAGCAAATCTGATGCATTTATGCTATGTATATAGGTACAATTTCAAGGCATACATCTCAGATCAAACCCAAACAATTATGGTCACATGTTTTANATAACATGTGCTTTATTCCTTTTGCAGGATGACAGAAGCTAATATCAGAGATCTAACACCAGCGAGCAGGAACAGAATCCTAAATGGAAAAATTTACAGAGCATGGATACACCGAGACCCACCAGACACAACAGATAAAGGTTTACGAGCGATTCTCTTAGACAAACAGGTATATTGTATATGCAAACAAAATGTTATAAACAAGTATGTTTCTAAACAGATATGAAATACCTGTTATGAATGACCAGGGAGATGCGATACAAGTGAACATTGATCCAAATGACATCGACTTTTTTAAACCAACTGTTGTTCCTTGAAAAACGTACCGTATCTCAGCATTCCGATGCATTCCTACAAACAATTGGCAGCAAACATTAGAAAACAGGACATCGATATCGTTCACCAGATTCACAAAGCTCGATGAGATACCAGATGATGGGTTTCCACTGCATTACTTTGACTTCATCTCTTACAATCAGCTTCCGACAAGAGCAATTGACCCAAAACAAAAAGCAAAAAAACCGTATCCAGTCCTAACAGGTAAACCAAAAAACAAGTTACCTTATATATTTATATACAAACACATTTATATTTATATACAAACAAATTTACAAATAATAATATCTACTTTGACAGACTATATTGGCTGCTACATAAGCTCAACAGACAAGGACGAGATTGGCAACCCGAATCGAAACCAGTCCATCTTTCGCAAACTTGAGATTCAAAACCTAAAGTAAGTACATTCAATTATTATCCTTTTTAATCTTATAAACAAAAAACTTAACATTGCCATAACCTTATTTATTTTTCTTTCAAACAGTCGCAATTCTATTGAGTTGACACTATGGGGAACTCTAGCAGAAACATTTAACAAGGAAGGTATTGATGCGTTGGAAAAACCAGTCATCATAGCTGTCACATCATGCAAAGTCTCACGCTATCAAAACAACCTTCAACTATCATCAACACCCGCAACATACTACTACATAAATCCTACGATCCCAGAGCTTGAACAGTATAAAGAAGAGTAAGCTACATGATATTAATTTTATTAATTCAGATTTGTTCCCTATTTAGTATATACTTAACCATTTAATCACATAACAGGTACAAAACCATGTTTAACATAAACCCGCCCTTGCAAGTTATCAGGCAACCATTCCACGACAAAGAAAAAGAAAAAACACGAAACAGGTTTCCTCTTGCAAGTCTAATGGTCCAGGTTCCATTAACCTATCAGGTACAAGCCACTAATGTTGATTGCACACTTTTGCATACAAAAATATCTAGAGAATTGTAATTTAATAACCAAAAAATTTCCAGGGTGTTCGCTTTACCTGTGACGGAACTATAACAGGGCTCAACACTGATCGCGAATGGTATTACATGTCTTGCAATGAATGCCTCAACAAACTCGAAATAGACGAAGACACCTACCAATGCAAAACCCATGGTCACGTTGCATCTCCAAATCACAGGTGAATATAATTATCTGAAAAAAATGAAAAAAACAAAAACAAAGTGTATTAGCAAATCTGATGCATTTATGCTATGTACATAGGTACAATTTCAAGGCATACATCTCAGATGAAACCCAAACAATCATGGTCACATGTTTTACACCAAAAGCAAATAAGATTGTCGGCATCGACTGTGAGACATTGGTTACATCACTAACAACCCAGACCCAAGAGATTTCCCGCCGGCAATAACAGCAATCATTGGCAAGAGACACATCTTCCAGTTTCACTACAACACACCAGGCAAACAAGGTGCACCAGATTTCATTTTAAATGACATCTTAGACATAGAAGATCCACCCAAGCAGCTAGAAGCAAAAGGCTCAGGTAACGAAATCTATTAGACATCCGAAAAACTACACCTTTTAAACATTCATCTTTATTCTTTACTTACAACAGGTTCAACATCAAAACACAAAGACACTTTGCATACTGAATCTAGCACATCATCAATGGCACTCATAAAAACAGAATCACTTCCTACGGGTAAAAAATCACTGTACTTATTTATGTCTATACACTTGCATATAAATATTAGAATTAACCAATTCCTTTTTCACCTAAACAGAAATTCCAAACACGGCAGGATCAACTGTTATTACGCCAAAAAAAGACTATGAAACACCAGCTGTTGTTGAAGCATCACAAGGAGGTCAAAAATATCTAACATAAAATGAATGAATTTTTTCTCACGCATTAATATACACGTTCTAATACATTTAAATATTCTAACTTACAGGAACTGATGTCACCCCACCCCCGCCAACAGACGCAATTACCACACCTAACACACAATCAGACACAGTTACAAAAGACACAACTCAAGCCAAGGTTTCTAAACGTGCACTGTTTCAGGACAAACCATCTGCCGGAAAAAAAAACCAAAAAAGAGTGAATGGCCACACAAAAGTAAGTCACAAAATATACACATCTTATATTAAAAAAACCTCTTACTCTCATCAACATTCTCTAATCTTTATTAACTATTGCAGGTTACATCATCTGTCAACCTTCCACTATTGTAAATATATGTGTTATGTAATCCTAAAACCATCACTGTATGGTTGAAACATCAAAAAGCCGTTTAGGCTTCCTTTTGTAATGTAACTAAATATTATGTATCCCTAAAACTACAACTGTATGGGTAAAACATGGTAATGCCGTTTCGGCCCCTTTTGTAATGTAGCTGCAACAATGCTACTTATCCACCTTATGTGTGGTAAAAAAATTAGATATTTACCAACCTATGCTTCAAACCTTATGTCCATATATTTTCTAACTTAGTTATTATATATTTACCCATTGACAAACACTATCTGCCTACAACTATATCTAAACCACTTATAAATGTCTATACCCATATTGAATTGGTTGGCAAAAAAAAAAAAAAAAAAAAAAAAAAAAAAAAAAA
>LBNU01038824.1:0-35057 GCA_014162995.1 Artemisia annua
AAAGGCGCCAAAAACTTGAAGCAGAATTTACCAACCAGGTTTTAAATTTATAAAGTCTCGTCTACCTAAGGTCTACCTTATGCACTATCGGGCAGTGTACCCGGTCGTGTGAGGTATAGCTAGATGGTAAAGCCGAGTTCGTCCCAAGAGCTAAGGGGCGGAAAATATCTAAGTTTTAAATGTCACTAAAATAAAAGGGGTTTATGGTGATTGAAATAATTAAACTAAATAAACAACGAAACAATTAAGGCAAAATAACAAGCGGAAGGAAATCAGTAAGAGAAAGTAGTGTTAACCTAATTACTACTCTTATTATTAACATGACAAGTTTTCTAATAATGCATCCTATCGTTTTATCTGGGGGTTCAATTAAATAGACTCAGATGGTCAAATCGCCTATCATATCCGACACCTCGCCCTATTCCCCCAAATCGATTGAAAGAGTTCGTTGGCGCGAAATGCAAGAGTCATTAAGTACCTCTACTAACTTAGACTAGTCTAGCGGGATGCGGGCACGGTCACATCTTACATCCCCTTTAACTTCTTTAGCTCATCTATTTTGTAGGTGATCATATGGTCAATTCGCACATGTATGGTAATAGAAGCGTCTACGGTTGTTCTAAACTATTACCATGTCACACCTTCTAATGAAATGCGGCACGGTCACATCTATCATTTCCCTCGAAGGTCTACCAAATATCATTGCCTCTAAAGCATAAAGTGTCCTAAGACTAGCTAAGCAAGTATACAAATAAAATGAATAAAGATGCGCGAAAACTAAATCATATTAATAACAATTTCATAATAAGGCTAACACCAAGAAGTGTTTAGCCACTCATGCTCATGAATGCATAAAAACAAGTGTTTAACATAACAAATGTAAACATTGAATTAATACAAACAATTGGAATGAATAAACTTATGATTATGGCGTGAATTCTCCCTTGGAATGGACTTGTATGCTGATAGAACTTCGTCCTCTTGCTCCCTGAATTCCTCCTGACTTCTGTGTGGTGAAAAGTGTATATGAAAACTCGGAATTAGGGCTGGTATTTATAGGCCCGACATAGCTACGGCGTAGCTCTAGGGTTGGCTACACCGTAGTCTTCGATAATTACATCTACGTCGTAGCTTGATCTTGTGCTACAACCGTAGTTTCTTCAGCTGTCATGTCTCCGACGTAGTTATGTTGGGACTACGCCGTAGTTTCTTCTTTGGCCTCAATAGTTCTCTACTTCTTGATTTTGAGGTCTACACCATAGGTGGAGAGAGGCTACTCCATAGAACCCTTTGATGTTAAACTACATCGTAATTGTGGTCAGGGCTACACCGTAGTCTTCATAGATGATAGCTACGGCGTAGGTAGATGGAACATCTATGCCGTAGTTAGTGCAGAATCCATACACTTTATTGATTTTCGTGTAAAACCTTCCAAATCTGCGTCTTTTCATTCCTTTACTCATTTTTGCCCTGAAAATAGATTATAAACAAATAGAAGTATATATCCAACATATTAACATAAAAGATGAGCAATTTAGGGAGAAATTAACACTTAAAATACGGGTATGATTTGATGTTATCAACAGGCCTTCTATCTGTGTCTATTATCTATCTGTGTACGTGTTCGCCATTCTCTGTATTTGTTCTCATTAGTTTAATTACTGTTAATCTACACAAATTGTGCTAGTCTCTTAGACTAAACCCCCTTGCGTTAGATTAGGTTGTAAAACTAACTGAGTATATTAAAATACTGATTAGATTAACTAGGTATTACGTTCCATTCATAGTGATCGACATTCTGCGTACCACTATCTACATACTGATCGGGTACACTGCTTGTTAGTGTGTGTGTTATAGGATAAGTCGGCTAAATATAACTTTAAAACTTGAATAGGCATAAAACACACCTCTATACTACACGTGACACAACATGCATTATCTATTAGTATTTTAATTAGGTTTTCTAACTTTCTAGATTTTAGATTTTTAGATTTTAACCACTAACTTTGTTGTATACTAGTTTTATTGCATTCATTATACTATTTTGCATATTTTGTTTTCTGCATTTGTATTATTTTCAGCATATACTTTGATCGTTTCACTACTCTCGTGCACAAGTTAGTATCTTTTCAGAGTAATGGATGACTCAAGCATCACTATGGAAGATTACATTCTGAATCTAACTGGAAGAGCTTGTTGGAATGACCAAATCTTTGATAACTGAAAACTTGCTGTAAACGATAAGACTAAAAGGAAACTCAGGTAACATTGAGTGTCTTCGATTCTTTGAAATTAAATTTCCAGCTATCCTTTATGATGATTCACTTAGCTATAAGGAGGGTTCTTTATAAGACTCCTCCTAAATATTTGATGATAAATATGGATTATCTTTACCTAAAACTGATTATTACATGATCAAGTCTGAAAAGAAATTTTTTAAGATACGGTTTGCTAAAAAGGAAAAATTTGATATATTAAAAATTGATACAAACCTCTTTTCTTATGAATTACCTAAACTTGAAAACACCAAGCTCAACAACAAAAGTTATGATTTCAGTAAAAATCCATCAGACTATGTCCCATGTAATACATCACCTCTAGGTCATAATCTCAATTTTTATAAGCTCAAAACGTTATTTATTTCAAACATCGGAATAAAATATTATTTACTAGACAATGAGATTATGATTTACACTAAAACGGATATACCTACTATACTTATATGGAATTTATATATACCATATGGTATACCGTTTGACCCCAAGTTGACATATAAGGAAAAGTATTGCGGAGGCCAGGGTATGTTCCCTATTTAAATTTTCTTCACTAACATAACAATACGGCGCATCTAACTATTCTATTGCGCCGTATCTCTTATCTATTATGCTACTTTGACCGGTCAACAATTTTTAATAAATATGGCGCATCTAGTAAAACAGATGCGGCGTATCCTATCTTTTTAATATTTTATTTCGTATTAATTTCAGGCTCGATACGGGGCATCTGATAACATCAAATAAACTCGATATTTTATATATCAAATTCCCATGTTTATTGCCTCATTTATATTAATAAGATACTTAATTCGTTCGTATTCGTTCATATTTGTATTTCAGGTTAATGGAGCCATTGGAACGGAAAAGATACAAGAAATGGCTCAAAATGGATTAAGACGCAAGGCTACGGCGTAATATATTATGGAGGCTACGCCGTAGATATTTTATTACTTAGCCATATTCATGCATGAAGAAGACTACGCCGTAGCTAGTCATTGTGCTACGGCGTAAAAGTGTTAACAAGAATTCTACGGTCCTAGTTTGTTTTGAGGCTACGTCGTAGTAATTTAATGTGAAGGCTACGGCGTAACTTATAATTTAGCTACGACGTAGTTGTGGATATGCATGTGGATAATTACGTGATGACAAAGACCTATGGCGTAGTTGTCATGGACCTACGCCGTAGTTAATAACTTGGGTGCGAAGGAGTAAAGTCAAGGGAATGAAAGCGACAAGATAATATAAAGTTTATTTATTTCAAGGACTTGAAATAATAATTGCTAGTACGATGGGGGTCCGATTATGAGAAAATGGCATGAAGATTAATAAGGATAAAACACTTTTAAGTGTTTTATACGGAAGAATATTAATGAACTAATAACACATGGACCGAAAATGAATCATAGCGCAAGTATAGGGGCTGAAGATGGACATTGGCATAATTCAATTTATTATATATACCAAGACATGTGCACACACCAGGGTTCTAAATAGCGCGCTATAGCGTCGCTATAGCGGCGCCATAGCGTGAGGCGTGACATCCACGTTACGAAACAGGCCAAGGCGTCGTCTATAGGCGTAGCGTGCAATAAAGCGTGATAAGGCGTGATAAAGTGCGCTATCGCGCGAGGCGTGGCGCCTTTTTTTGAAGCTTTTAAGATTTTATTTTATTATTTTTTTTTAAAGAGATTTATTGAACTTGAGCTTATTTACAAGTATTTATTCGGGCTTAGTAAATCCATAACTGAGTTTTAAGCCTATTAGCTAACTAATATTGACAACTCTATAAATATTTTTTGCCGCTTTGAATCACGCCTTAAAAACGCTATGACGCAACGCCTCACGCTAAAGCTTGAGGCTTGGCTATGCCGCTACGCCACGCTTCACGTTATTTATAACCTTGGCATATACAGAGATCATCAATTCAATATTAAGGGTTTCGTTTGGTGGACTACGCCGTAGAGGCAAAAAGAAGACAGAACAAGAAGGAGTTGGTGGCGTAGGTTTTTAGGGGCAAAACCTTTGGGGTTTTGCCCTGGTATTTGACTAGGGGATTAAAAGCATTTATCTAGCACGATATGTATTATTTCTCGATACTCATTTATTTATTTAGTTTCATTATTCTTGATCACAATTGTGATTCTGCTTGTTTGATGATTGTCTTGATGCTTATTATGTGTTATTTAATTGCTTTCGTCTTTTAATTAAAAATTACAGCATAGTTATATATTTAACTACGGCGTAGTCATTTATTGAACTACGGCGTAGTCGCATATTTAACTACGGCGTAGTTTTTAATTAATTATTTAGTGATTTAATGTTTGATCTTTATTTCTCATTTATTATTAGTTTTGTTTGTATACTTTCTTGGCGAGTCTTAGGACACTCTAGTTTCAGTAGTATAAAGGATTGGTAGTTCTTTAAAGGCTTGGTGAATTAACCCTAGGACCCAAGCCGATAAGGATGTGACTTGGTGGTAGAAATATCACCATACATATGTGAATTAACCCTAGGACCACCTACCAATGCGATATGCTTAAAGAAGTTAGAGGGGATGGAAGATGTGACCAATACCCGCATCCCGCTAGACTAGTCCAAGTTAATAGAGGTACTTAATGACTCTTTCATCTTCGTAGGTTCAAGCCGACCGATCAACTCTTGCATTTACAATATGTGAGAATAGGACAAGGTGTAAGATAGATTTAGGTGATTTAACCCTCTGATCCTGAATATATATAACCCCCAGATGAAACGATAGTAAACGTCGTACCTTAATTACTGAGAATAGATTACCAGATGACCATTGGTTACTAATCATTACCTTGGTGAGGAATCTAGGATCNACTCTTTCATCTTCGTAGGTTCAAGCCGACCGATCAACTCTTGCATTTACAATATGTGAGAATAGGACAAGGTGTAAGATAGATTTAGGTGATTTAACCCTCTGATCCTGAATATATATAACCCCCAGATGAAACGATAGTAAACGTCGTACCTTAATTACTGAGAATAGATTACCAGATGACCATTGGTTACTAATCATTACCTTGGTGAGGAATCTAGGATCATAGGGTAGACAAATTGACCATAGGAGTCTACCGCCTTTATAACGGTTTGAGAATTAGATCTTAATTATCATCCCTTTAGTTGTTTGCTAGAAAACCATGCCTATTGATTACATTATATTAATCGCATTTACTTTTGCATTTGTTTATTTGAATTTCATTAGTTTAATCAATCATTTACAAACCCCTTTAAATATTGTGACATAGACTTTAATTAGGATCCACACTTCATAGCTCTTGGGACGACCTCGATTTTACCATTTACTAGTCTACACACGACCTAATACACTGTCCGTTAGTGCATTAAGGTAGACCATAGGTAATCGAGAAATTATAAATATTAAAACCTGGTCAGTAAAACCTGCATCAAGTTTTTGGCGCCGCTGCCGAGGAGCTATTAGGATTGTAATTTGAGTCTTTTTAGTTTTTAGTTCTTTTGATTTAGAATTTTTGTTATTTTTGTTTTTCTTTCTTTTTTCTCTTCTGTTTTTTGTTTGTTATCATGTTTCAGGAAATCATAGAGATGGAGCCGGATATTGATAACATGACTTTGAATGAATATTTGGAGTATGAGGAGGAGAAGAAGTATAGAGACATCCTATCTAGGAGAACTCCTACAAGATTCTCTCCTTTTGAAACTTCCTTTCAAATTCCAAGATCATTCACCAATAACGGTTCCATTTTTTCTAGTAAGAGGAACAAAGTGGACATTGGTAGCATGAGTTTAGAAGAATACGAATTATACATGGCTACGCAATATCCAATGACGTATGATGTGAGGGATCCTACTCATGGTTTTAAATCCCAATTTTCTAATCAATCGTTACACACATCCGAACCTCAAGCTGAAGATCGAGACTTAATGATTACTAGAGGGGTGAATGATCTGTTCAGAATTGGAGCTGAAAACCTTCAAAGAATTAAACAAGAGGAAATTCATAATGGGTGTGATAACGATGAATTTGGAGATTTGAACCATGAAAGTAAGGAACTTTTTGACTTTCCTACTTCTCCTATTACTAATATTTTTGCTAGTGTTTATGAACAGGATAACGATAATTCCGATATCAACATTACAATTGAGGAAGAGGAAGTCCAAGAAGAATGTGATGAATGGGATAGTGATCATTATTGGGACATGACAGTTGAAGATCTAGAAAGTCTTTGGCTAATATTAACACCTACAGTGCAAAATGAAGTTAACCCAAAGCCGACAATGCAACCGTACCTGCCGCCGGTTACAACTAGTGGCGAAATTCTGAGCACTACCATGATTGACATGGAGGTAAACGTGGTAAGCAAGCCGATTATTCAGCTGCATTTTGGAATGAGCCGTTCATCAAAACCATCGATTAAGATGGGTAAGGTAATGAGGGAAATGACATCCATTTCGAGGTATGATTTTATTTGATCGTTTCCCTACACTATAGCAAATTCACACCCTTATGGTGTTTATTGCTACTTTCACCCACACTTGATTTCAAGTGAAGGGATGAACACCCTTTTACTCAGTAAATAAGGGTGGAGTCAAGCTCGTGACTCGAACAAAAACAAGCGCTTCGTGGAGGCACCGCATGCATATCTTTGTATTTTTATTTTTCACTTTAGTTTTTGATTTTATTAGTATAGTTGGTTTGGTATGTTTTGTTATAATCATTTTGCATGTAATAGAGAAAGGTGGACGGTGGAGGAGCTAAAATTCGAGTTTTCACTCAAAATATTTTCCTTAGATGACATCTACGGCGTAGCCCCATTTATGACTACGCCGTAGCATCCTCCAGGTGTCAGTCTGTAAGAATTTGTCACCTACGGCGTAGTTAAACATTTCTACTACGCCGTAGCTTTCTCCTGTACCAAATAAGTTTTATAATTTTTATAACAAACATACTTTAACTTGTATTAGTTTTTAAATGAACTTTATAGGTGTGTTCCCTGTAAACCCTCACGAGACTTCACTCTTCCACTTGGGACACCAAGTGGTTTAAAAGGCTTGTTGCATACGCTAAATGCAACCGTGATTCCTACGAAAGTGAGTTAGATTTTATTTTGTTTTTATATTTCATTTGTACATTTCATGCTATTTTGCTTTTTATCCGGAATTATGCTTTTTGGTATTAGTTTTTCTTGCAGTAATACAGGTTGATGCATTATGGAGTGGTGTTTAGCTGCAAGGGAACACTTTTTATCCGATTAGTTGAGTATCATTATGGTGGTCGATGAGATGTTGATGGAGTTGGATGTTGCTCGAGGAGGCACTTTTGGAGCATGTTACGGGAAGTGCCATCTATTGATCATATCGAGCAAATCCAGGGGAGTTTTTCTGTTCCTTTTCTAACCATTCCCATTTTTCATTTATATGCTCAGTATGACCCAAGTGGGGGGAAGGGATTAGAAATAAACACCCATTTGATTTTACTTGCCTTGTTTTTCTAGTTTTTAGTGAAAAGGGTTTCATTAATAAAATTTTGAGATGTTTTTCATTACTTAACTAGATTAATCTTTAACTAAGCACATGTACCCTATATTTCCATTGTGTGAGGATAAGCCTTTCTGTTTTCCCCTTATACATAAATACCACTAAAATGAGTGTGCCGGTGGTTGTAGTAGACTTTAGAACTTGGCTTTGTATATCTTTTCGAGACCATTATCATGAGCATTACATTGAGGTAACTTAATGTAATCGGTGCAACTAGGATAAAAGGCAAATTTTAGGATTAAACCCAAAATAGCCCATAATTTGTGTATTGTGTATATTGACTTCTCACATTGATTAGTCAATCCCCCTGTTAAACCCTTATTGTTGCACTCACCTTTAGTGCAACATACCCCTAGATACACCCTTCATAGCCATTCCTTTCATTTTGTTCACCCTATATACGTTTCGTTACACCTATCGCCTAGCCTACCATGTAGTTTCTTATAGTCCACGGTCCGGGCGTTATTTGTCAATTTTGGTTTCACTGGTGAAAGTCGCGGGTTTTGAAAGAAGATCGGGTTTAGATGATAGTTGATCTCAAGTGCGGGGATGCTTTATATATTTGTATCGTTTTTTCCATTTATGTATA
The DNA here is from genome assembly GCA_014162995.1 of Artemisia annua. Taxonomy (NCBI): domain Eukaryota; kingdom Viridiplantae; phylum Streptophyta; class Magnoliopsida; order Asterales; family Asteraceae; genus Artemisia; species Artemisia annua. Next base: position 8,407 of record LBNU01038824.1, read on the forward strand.
CCTTCTCTTGCATTAAAAAAAAAAAAAAAAAAAAAAAAAAAAAAAAAAAAAAAAAAAAGAAAAAAAGTGAAAAAAGAAAAAGAAAAAATAGAATAAAAAGAATAATGAGAATGCAAGCAAGAGTTTGTTTATTAGTTTGTTAGCTGATTGTATTATAAATCAGCTTATGTGTCGTATTGTGGTAAGTATTCCCACCATGTGCGGCTTATACTTTATAGACCCGTGTCATTTCTATCTATCCTTTCTACTTTGGTCAAAATTTGTACAATGAGGGCATTGTACATCTCAAGTGGGGGGATGGGAGATAGAAATGGTTGATATTATAGTTTTTGGTCAAAATATGTGCAAATTTTACCCAAATTTTAAATTTTTTAGAGCACATAAATTTTTTCCATTGAACATAAAGGTCGAGTTAATGCATCCTATTTGCCTATTTTATGGAGATTATGAGGCACTACTTTACATTTTATATGCATTAACTCGTGTATTGATGATATTGAAGACCCCTTGACTCTTGACCCTCGAATTTTGCTATGGGATTGAATGCGACTAATGACGGGGCGATTATGGACTTTAGGAAACTATTTGTTTCGTGTCTTGTTGTTTACACCCATTAAATGTTTTCCCATATCTTATCCTACCCTTTAGTCGTGAATCATGCTTAGGTGAGGGAATTGAGCAGGCATTGATGTCTTGCCCGGCGTTCCGGTCATGTATCGATGTTCTTTGTCGCCTTCGCCGTAGTATGTTAGTAATGACAATATAACCCCGTGAGCCTTTATGTTGTGTCAACCCTTTTGCCTTTTGGAATAGCTGCATCTATAGACTCTAGTGGTGGAGATTAGTATCTTTGCCAAGCCTATGATAGAATACTCGCCATGACTGAGCAGTTGAGTGATCACCCCTAAATATTAACACATAGATTAGTGAGAGAGAGTGTGATTTCAATTCCCTTTTCGTGAGGTGCTCGGTTTGGAAATTTCTAGCCTAGGTAATTTTTAAACTCATATCTTCCAAAACATTTTGGGAAGATATCTTTTTAGAAATGATTTATAAAGGTCTACTTGAGGGCAAGTAGAGTTCAAGTGGGGGGATATTTGATAACATCAAATAAATCCGATATTTTATATATCAAATTCTCATGTTTATTGCCTCATTTATATTAATAAGATACTTAATTTGTTCGTATTCGTTAATATATGTATTTCAGGTTAATTCAGGCGTTGGAACGGAAAAGATACAAGAAATGGCTCTAAATAGATTAAGACGCAAGGCTACAGCGTAATATATTATGTCGTAGATATTTTATAACTTAGCCATATTTGTGCATGAAGAAGACTACACCGTAGCTAGTCATAGTGCTACGGCGTAAAAGTGTTAACAAGAATTCTACGGTCGTAGTTTGTTTTGAGGCTACGTCGTAGTAATTTAATGTGAAGGCTACGGCGTAACTTATAATTTAGCTACGCCGTAGTTGTGGATATGCATGTGGATAATTACGTGATGACAAAGACCTACGGCGTAGTTGTCATGGACCTACGCCGTAGTTAATAACTTGGGCGCGAAGGAGTAAAGTCAAGGGACTGAAAGCGATAAGATAATATAAAGTTTATTTATTTCAAGGACTTGAAATAATAATTGCTAGTACGATGGGGGGCCGATTATGACAAAGTAGCATGAAGATTAATAAGGATAAAACACTTTACGGAAGAATATTAATGAACTAATAGCACATGGACCGAAAATGAATCATGGCGCAAGTATAGGGGCTGAAGATGGACATTGGCGTAATTCAATTTATTATATATACCAAGAGATGTGCATATACAGAGATCATCAATCCAATAATAAGGGTTTCATTTGGTGGACTACGCCGTAGAGGCAAAAAGAAGACAGAACAAGGAGTTGGTGGCGTAGGTTTTTAGGGGCAAAACCTTCGGGTTTTTGCCCCGGTATTCGACTAGGGGATCAAAAGCATTTATCTAGCACGATATGTATCACAATTGTGATTCTGCTTGTTTGATGATTGTCTTGATGCTTATTATGTGTTATTTAATTGCTTTCGTCTTTTAATTAATTAATTACGGCATAGTTATATATTTAACTACGGTGTAGTCATTTATTGAACTATGGCGTAGTCGCATATTAAACTGCGGCGTAGTTTTTAATTAATTATTTAGTGATTTAATGTTTGATCTTTATTTCTCGTTTATTATTAGTTTTGTTTGTATACTTTCTTGGCGAGTCTTAGGACACTCTAGTTTCGGTAGTATAAAGGATTGGTGGTTCTTTAAAGGCTTGGTGAATTAACCCTAGGACCCAAGCCGATAAGGATCTGACTTGGTGGTAGAAATATCACCATACATGTGCGAATTAACCTTAGGACTACCTACCAATGCGATATGCTTAAGAAGTTAGAGGGGATGTAAGATGTGACCAATACCCGCATCCCGCTAGACTAGTGACTAGTCCAAGTTAGATTTAGCATGTTTTTGTTAAATCTAAATTGCTTAGCCGTACACATAACTTTATTTTCAAAAATTGTGAGAATTTATTCCACAAACATTTTAGTGTGCCAGTGACTTGTAAACTTTAGAATTTGGCTTATATACTATTTGAGTCCACCATAATGAGTATTATTGATATAATTGGAGTGACTTGTCTAACTTGGTAAAATTTCTAGGATTACACCCAAATAGCCTTTATATGTTATGTGATATTAACTAACTTCATTGGTTAGTTAACCCCCATATAAACCCTTTGTTTACTCTCATTTTTAGAGTAAGATACCCCTAGAAAAACCCTCAGAGCCATTCCTTTCGTTTCTTACATCTATGTTTAAAATGTTTCGTTACACCTTTACACTTTAGCCTACCCTGTAGATTAAAGTCTATGGTTAGTTGCTTAGGCAAAGTGTGTTTCCTTGCGTTACATGTGTTTGTGTACATAATTCATTATCTTTGGTTAGGTCAAGAAATTGGATACTGCAATTGGAATGAAAGTAAATATTGTATATTTTTAGTTTTGAATTTTGTGTGTTTACTACTTTCACTATTACTTTTATATCTGATGTTTTGAAAAGCAAAGAAATATTATCCGAAAAAATTGTGATAGTAAAGTGGTGAAATTTTACAACATATAATAGTTAAAAAAACGAAAAAATTAGAAAAGAAAAAGAAAGAAGATAAGTTGGAATTTTATTAAACCAACGATTGAAAAGTTATGTATTAAGTGGATGATATCACCACTATTTGTTGTTCTAATATATTTATGGATTGAATGGGAGTTGGCCGTTATGGGAACGCCAACTAAGGTTTATTATTTGTTTAAGATTTTATTGAGTTTAATTTGTGTCTACCTAAAGCGTGAGTTACATGAGTCAAAAGCGTGAGTTATTCAATGATATGAGTCTTATTCATGGGATGGTTGGGAAGTGATTAACCACACATTAGAACTTAATCTATTTGTTTTGAATTTTTTATTTTACACCAATTTTTATCCCAACTATTATCCATACCCAACCGTATTATTCTATTCGTTGTTAGCTTTCGAGCATCCAAATATAATGATGGCTAAGTAAGAATGTAGAATGTATGAATAAGGTAGTGACCATCCGAGTATTAGATTAATCGACTAATGCGCTAACGATCTAGTTTGTAACTTGGTGACCATCCGTTATGCAAATAACGCGCCAGTGATCCAAGAAGCACATTAGTGACCATCCTTTAGTTGAGGTGGCGAGGACTCGCGCTAGCGATCTACTAAGTTTATGCAGAAAACGTTTGAACAAAGCTAGGTTTAACCCTTAAGCCTCAAAACCCTTTTTACCACTTTAGACTTGTTACTCCTTAGCTTTAGTGGAGGAGATGCATATGTTTGCCAAGCCTATAATAGAATATTCGTCACCACCGAGCAACTAAACGATTTAGATTTGTTTTGATATTGAAAAATTTATTTTGTTTCTACTTCGTTAAGTGTTTGGTGGTGCAATTATGATAAAACAAGTAAGTGCTTAATTATAAAAATACATCCTAATATCTTTTAGGATACAGTTTCATAAATTTAATCTAGGGTTTACTTTGGGACAAGTAAAGTTCAAGTGGGGGGATATTTGATGACATCAAATAAGTACATTATATTGTCATCATTTATCCTATTTAATTGTCTTGTTTTATTATATTATATATGAGAATTGGTACTTAATTATTTACTCTAGCAAGTCTCAGGTAAAAACAAGCAATTAGTGAAACTTGACGATTTTGGACTAAATATGGAGCAAATTAATCAAGATGGAAAAGTCTACTGAAATCAATGAGATGCGCTGTATCATTCTAGACGAATACGCCGTATCATCATACTTATATGAATTCGAAGACCATTTCCTGACTTTGAAGAATGTACCGCATGTGATGTTATCATGCGCCGCATATGAAACTTTGGTAAACGAAGAAGATCCAGCTTGTTCTACTCCAGATACACCGCATTACAATATTGACATACGACGTATCACTATCAAGACTTCACCAAAGACAATCAAAGACGCTGAAGGACATGCTCCGCATAGAGATTCAAGATACGCCGCATTTGAAGACGGTGTACGAATATTACAGAATAAATTAATCTTGGACCCCACGCGAAGTTACCTAGATGCGCCGCATCTACTTAGTTGATGCGCCGCATCGTTCCCTCAGACAGAAGCTATAAATACCCCATCATACATACGAATTGTGTGCAAGCAAACCCTAAGGAGACGAATTCAGACCAAAAGGCAACAAAAGACATACCCCAAACGAAGATCTTAGAGCAGTAAGAAGGTCCTGCATGTGTATAATTCATTAAGTAGTTTTGTTTTATTGTAATAGTAATCCATTAGGATTGATGAGCTTGTGGCTACCATACTGCTCCCCTTAAAATTGCTTTCCAATCAATTAATAGTTTATATGATGATTTTATTGTTCTTTTTATATGTGCATTGATAACCTCTGTGTATAGTTATGTTTTGCTTGGGCTGCCATACCCCCTCCACGCTTACTTATCTAGTGTAAATTAGTTAAGTGAGATAGACATAAGTGATCATTAAGGGTTTACTCGCCTATACTTAAGATCCAACAAGACAGATAAGATTATGATACTCATCATATAAAACTAGCAATACAACAAGTGACAAGCTACTTAATCATAGGATAGGCCTTCTATCTGTGTCTATTATCTATCTGTGTAAGTGTTCGCCATTCTTTGTATTTGTTCTCATTACTTTAATTACTGTTAATCTACACAAATCATGCTAGTCTCTCAGACTAAACCCCCTTGCGATAGATTATGTTGTAACACTAACTTAGTATATTAAAATTCTGATTAGATTAACTAGATATTACGTTCCACTCTTAGTGATCGATGCTCTGCTTACCACTATCTACATACTGATCGGGTACACTGCTCGTTAGTGTGTGTGTGTTATAGGATAAGTCGGGTAAATATAAATTTAAAACTTGAAATAGGCATAAAACACCTGTATACTACACGTGACACAACTCGTATCAACAACACTCACAAGCGGTTCTTGTAATACATTACCAGTCTTTTAAGAGCCATCCACCTTAGCTTTCTTTTTATTACCCGGATAATCAACCTTTTAAGAGGATCACCATCATCATCATCCAGAAGAGTAGCTTTCCCATCAATAATTAGCTTTTCAAGCTTCCTAATTTTCTCAACAATCGGAGTAGGACAAGGAATACCACTCTCACTGCCAAAATCCAACTCAGCCCCATCCTTAGCCATGAAATCAGTAGGAATACCACATTCATCGGTATCGATCATATTAAGGGCATCAAAGGGATTCGATGTAGCAATCTTCGTCCCACTCGTACTAGCCACTTCAGTGGCCTTCTTCTTTATAGCATCCTCATTTTCAGGCTCTGGAGGAGGCACTTTAGGTTGATAATGGAACTTAGGACCCACAGTCGGTTTATTAAATCCTCCTTTACCCGGTGCACTTTGGCTTCCACTCTTACCCTTATTCTTGTTATTGACCGTTTGAAAACCATCATTAACACTCTATGTAGACTGAGTAGGAGATGGACCAGATTTAGGAAAATCAACCAGAGTATGACCAAAAATCTTACACGTATCACATCGAGGCAGTTTCTACTCATATTCAACCCGGATCTTTTCAATAGTATAACCCGTCCCATCAAGTAAGGGTATCTCAACAGTGAGGCTTTCCCTAAGGACCGCATCCACATTAAGTTCAATTAAGTGATGCAGGTTTTACCGACCAGGTTTTAATATTTCTAAAGTCTCGTCTACCTAAGGTCTACCTAATGCACTATCGGGCAGTGTACCCGGTCGTGTGAGATATAGCTAGATGGTAAAGCCAAGGTCGTGCCAAGAGCTATGCGTGTGGAAATTATCTAAGCTTAGTGTCACGTTTAAAAGGGGGTTTTATGATTAAAATGATTAATAAAAGTAAATAACGAAAAGCAAGTAAATAAATGAAAAGAAATCAATAGGAAGAAGTAGTGTTAACCTAATTTCTTGTTATTATCATGACAAGTTTTTCAATCAATGCATCCTATCGTTTCATATGGGGGTTAAATTCGTTAGACTCAGATGGCCAAATCGCCTAACCTATCTTGCACCTTGTCTTATTCTCACAAACTTTAAATTGCAAGAGTTCATCGGTCGGCATGAACCGACGAGATGCAAGAGTCTTTAAGTACCTCTACTAACTTGGACTAGTCTAACGGAATGCGGGTATTGGTCACATCTTACATCCCCTCTAACTCCTTTAAGCACATCTAATTGGTAGGTGGTCCTATAGTCAATTCTCACGCATATGGTGATATTTCTACCACCAAGTCACACCATTATCGGCTATGGGTCCTATGGTCAATTCTCCAAGCCTCAAAGGAACTATCACTATGCTACCAAAGCTAGAGTGTCCCAAGACACGCCAAAAAAGTATACAAACAAAATGATAATAAATGCGAGAAAACTAAGTAATGGCAATAACAATTTCATAACAAGGCTAACATCAAGAGGTGTTTAGCCACTCATATTAATAAATGCAGAAAACAATATGTTCAACCTTGTAAATGAAAACATGAATCGAATACAAGAATTAAATATGAATAAACTTATGATTGAAGCGTGATTCCTCCTTTGGAAGTGACTTGTATGCAAGTGGAATGACGTTCTCCTTGCTCCCTGAATTCCTCTGGACTTCTGTGTGTTGGAGTGGTATGGAATGAGTTATAAAATTCAGAATTTAGGGCTGGTATTTATAGTGCCCGACTCTGCTACGGCGTAGTCATAGGGTTGACTACGCCGTAGTCTTTGTAAATCTAAACTATGCCGTAGCTTGATAAGTGCTACGTGCGTAGTTCTTCTGCTGGCACTTTCTACGGCGTAGTTATTTGGGAACTACGCCGTAGTTTCTTCAAGGATCATGGATGTTTCAACACTGTTTGATTTTGGGACCTACGACGTAGCTTGAATGGTTGCTACGCCCGTAGAAGTCTTGCTGGATAAACTACGCCGTAGTTACAATGTGGACTACGCCGTAGGTAATGGTGGACTTCATTCTGGTCTTCTGAGTGAGTTATGGCATAGGAGTAATAGACCTCTACGCCGTAGTTAGTGCAAAATGCGCATACTTCAATATTCTTCATATAAGATCTTCCATTTCTGCGTTTCTCCGTTCCTTTGCTCATCTTTGTCCTGAAAACAGAATATAAACAAATAAAAGCATATATCCTTATAAAATAACATAAAAGATTAGAATATTAGGGGGAAATTAACACTAAAATCACGGAACTATTTGATGTTATCATTAAGCACCTCGCAAAACTACTTCAGCCCCATGATTCCAAGCACATTTGACTAGTATAAGCATCAAGCATTAGGTGTACCAATCAATGAGGCTAAGAGACTAAGACCATCATCAGAAAATATAGCAAGGGGAACATCATGGAATTTAACCCACACCGAAATGTTGGTCAAATACTCTTTGAGCAGATTGGTGTTTAAAGTCCATTTTTTAAGAATAATAGGCACATTCCTAATCATCTACGGCCCGTTTTCAAGCACATCTTCAACACCTTTCTGAGTGGTAAACTTAAAGAAAAAGAACCTCTTCTCATTCATCATAACCTTTTGAATACCATACTTAGCCCACGCATTATGCACATAGTAATAAACAACCGGAAAAGCAATACGTTTACCAAGAAAATAACCATATAAAGTATCCTCAAATCTTGAGTTTACCTCTTCTACCACTTTCATAGGAACGGACAGATCTACATCATTTGTTTTCTTGCTACACTCCAGCCTACGAAAGTTAGACTTGTGCTTCTTAGGATTACTAGACGTAGCACCCGCATATGAAACCGACTTCACATTAGGTATACTCGTAGTGGTAGCCTGTTTCAAAACACTTGGAGTGGTTTTAAGAGAAGCAACCTGATGTAATGAAGTAGAAGCAGCCACATTCTTTGCATTCTTAAATTGGATTTCATGCATTGCTTCCTCAAACTCCTTACAAGCATCCAATACCACCTTATCAATACCATTAGGTTGACTAGCATCCACATGTGAAGTAGGCAGAAACTGAGTAGAGGGCTGCTCCATAACAATTGAAGTGTTAATAGCAATATTACTCAAGTTACCTTGAGATTCGACACCCATATGAGTTGCTACAAATGTTTGCACGGATGGACAAGAAGTAGTAGTAGGAGGAGCAAGTGAAACCGACTTCACTTGCTTTGGAGTAGTAACATTAACCTCAGAAAGCGATGGAAACTCAGATGGAATAGGGTAGTTGACACCACCAGCTTTGGAGTAGTAGCTAGGATTACTAGACCAAACCGTCTCCTCCACATCCACGTACCCTAGGTTCGACCATATGATAGGCTTTTACAACCTTCGGTTCAGAGGAGTTATGAGGAGCAGTAGAAGGGTTATGGGTGGTATTGGGTTCATCATTGGTTCAGAAGCCAACTTCCCAAAGCTATTACGAGCACCATCAACCCCAGCAGATCCAAATCTTGAGTGCACAACTGAATCCATCCCCTTAGTATTGGCATCATCAAAAGAAGATAAACCAGATGTATAAGCATCATGAACATTCGCATTAGGACCAGATTCAACAGTAGGGTTTAGCAAAACCCTAACAGCCTTTCTTGTTTAAGACATACCCACGTTCGTATCTTCAACACCCTTTAAACGATTCATGCAGCTAACTCATCAACATTAACCACAGGACGTGGCATATTAGTATTCTCCTCTCCCAAATTCGTCATCACAAAAATCAAAAAACCCTGAACAAAATTATCGTACCCAGCATAACAAGAAGAAAATCATCTAGTCTTCAATCCAAACGAATAAAAACCCTAGTTAACAACTAGGGTTTATAAGCCATGAACGCACAATATAACGTAAAATTATCAAAATATAACGTTTATAAAAACATGCAAATCGAGACCTAAAAAAGAATGAAGAAATACAAGACCATAAGAGCAAGAGGTATCTTAACCCAAAGTTATTCAATAACTCAGTGCCACGTCAGCGCCACATCAGCTTTAACCTTTTTCACCTTAACTCACCAAAAAACACCCCTTAGCTTAACTTACCTATAACTCACCTTCAACTCAATTATTTTCAATTTCAAGCCCAAAATTTAACAAATACTTCATTTAAAACTAACATAAACATTTATATACATACGTTTTAAATACTATCCCGCCCTTCCGTTTGAATTTAAATTTTAAATACTATCCCGCCCTTCCGTTTGAATTCAAATTTTAAATATTATCCCGCCCTACAGTTTTAGATATTTGAATTTCTAAACACCCCTATATATAGCATACCATATCATACTATTTTGCACATACTTCACTTTATAAAATTTTTTACAATGGCTAATCGTTGGTCTATTGAAGAAGAAAGTTTGCTTGCCGACATATGGCTAGTCGTTCACGAATTTCCTGGCGAACCTGCTTTTTGGAATGACGTTACAGCAAGGTTCAACGAACAATCTGACGGTCCTGTTCGTAACAAAAGCCAGGTAACGGGTAAGTGGGCAAGACTTACCTGTGAATGTGAATTTACAGCCTACACGTGAGGTCAATGGTCGTCTTCTCGATGCAATTGACGTTTTCAAAGAACGCTATGGTGGGCAAGGCTTCAAATACATGCACGTGTGGTTGATCTTGAAAAACAGCCCAACATGGAACAGATATAGGAATTAACGTCCGTATTTGTACTTTCCGTAACTGTTGTGTTTGTACTTTCGTATTTTGTGTATTTCTATTTTTGTATCGTTTATGGTTGTATTTCTGTATCATGTTTATCATTTTCCCTATGTTGTACCGTCTAACGGCTAGTTTGAATATTAATAGAATTTGTAACGGCTAGTTTCTGTTACAATATCCTTTAACGCCTAGTTACCCTATAAATACCACTTTAACTTTAACAACACTTCATACTCTCACACAAACACTATGGCTAACGATCCATCTATGGTGCAAAGGAGTATCCTTACCCGATTACGAAATGAACAAGAAAAAGAGCTAAGGCTGATTAACAACTTGCTAGGTGAGATAACAAGAATTATGATGCAGAAGGAAGATCATGCTCCAGAGATCCAAAGGTTGCGTGAGCTGCCTCAAGACCATCCAGCAATCATAATCGGTCTAGAAACTCTATTAAGAAACAATGAAACAGATCTGCAAATTCATGTCGCCTTGAAGATGGTTAGGGAACAAGTGTTGCAAGTGTGGGAGGAGAAGTCAGATCTCATAGACAATTACAAGTCTATATAATACCTTCGTGAGAATCGTAGGATAATTTGTGTTTTCGTATCGTTAATTCTAAGTTTGAATGTGATGTACTGGAATTTTAAATTTATGGTAGACTTTGATTTATAATCACAAGGGGGTCTTATGAAATTTTTGTTTCTTGAAATCAAATAATGAAAATCTTGCAAGGGGGTCAAAGTGTATATATATATATATATTTTTTTTATTCAAACCGGCCTTAACGTGACGTGAAGGGGATAACTTGCTGCGTTAACGCCCCCTTAACGCATGTCCCCGGTACCTTAACGTGAGCTTTAACGTGGCAATCGAGCGGTTAACGTGGGAATCGAGCGGTTAACGTGGGAGCAAAAGGCAAGGTACCTAATGCTCTAATGTGAATGAGATTGTTAGTAGCATTGGGCGGGTGAAAATATCTAGTTAATTCAGATTGGTAGCAATGTTAGCCGACTTTTTTTAAACGTGAGTCAAAGGTTACAAAATTAAAAGGGTTATTCTCGGTATAAAATATTATTATTTTTAGTTGTTTAAGAAAAAACTTTATATATTAACAGGATTAGGCTAACTTTAAATTGTGAATACCTGAGTAAAGTTTCAAAATAAACACTATAAACTTGTAATTTTCATTTATATTTCTACCGTAACTCACCATATCTTGACATCTGATAAAATTAGTGGTATAATGAGGAGAGATATACCGGTATTACTTAGACACATATATATAATGATTTAGTTTTGTACATAAGAAAGACGAAAAACAAATACTCATGGAATACGAGGATATAAGTATAACAATGCACATCACGTACACTTTACTCATCAAATGTGTTATTCAAAAGAACAAAAATATTGAAAACATGATGTTTTTCCTATCACATCACAAGTTCAAATAGAAAGAAAATGACGTTTATTAAGAGGCTGTCATATAATTATCAAGTAAACTAATACCAATAAAATACATAAACGAATATGGAGAAGAATCAAATATTGTAGAAAACTATCCCTTGTTTAAAATGAAGCAAAATAAATTAAAATTAACAGCTCAAACATTGCTAATCATTGATGATATTAAATATAAAATGAATAACATAACAAGTTTAACTAAAAAGTTGTAAACACGCAACTTATTTATATCTTTCTTATTCAAACTTATAACAAAAATACAAATAGAAAGGCATAATAATAATGCATGTTTCTCCCATCACATCACAATTACAAGCATAAAGAATGATGTTGATTAATTAGCAATAATTTTCAAAATAAACAATGATAATAACAACAATACATAACGAATATGCAGACGAATGAGATAATGTAGAAAATTATCCCCAGTTTGAAAATGAAGCAATATGAAATGAAATAAAGTAAATTGACAAATCCTTGGAAGGCTATTTACACGACTTTAAATGAAAATAAAAATATAAAACCAGTATGAAATATGAATTATCAATTTGATGAAAATCTATGTAAACTGTCCATAACTTGTTGATATCCTTTGAAAATGCTTGTTGTAACTATCCACACTTTGCTGACCATGGTATATTTCATGGCTATTGACCCCGAAATTTACTTCAGGTTTAGTCTCATTTGATGATTTCTCTATCAAAAACGGAACTTGAAGAAACTGATCATTCCATTTGATGTAGTCTTGATCATTTTCGACACTATTCACTTGATTTTGACTTTTGGTGTTATCAGCTAATCCCCATGACGGATTATACCCGTTGCTCGTTTGGATTAAACTCGCATTATTATTACTACTCATAAAAGTATTTTGTTGGAAATTTGATGTGCTTCGAGTTGAAGCTGAGAGTAATGAATTGGAATCAGTATTGAAGAAAAGATCGGAAGATTCTTGTTGTGGCTGTTGGGGTTGGGAATAACTGAAAGGGAGAAATTCGTTAAGGTTGATGGATTCTGTTTGCTTGGTAGTTACAAATCTGTTGAGAAAGAATTCGTGTGTGGCTGGTGTAGGATTGTCAAGGAGCGGATAAGTTGTTGCTATTGTGGCTACAGGAGCTTGTTTAGCTTTTTCGTCAAGGTTATATGAGCCTTGTGAGTTCTTATCGTTACTCGCAGATAGAGCTTTGTCGTTGACCTCTGAAAGTGATTTATGTGTATTTGGATCAATCCCTCTTTGCCTTAACTTCTTCTTAATAGATGAATTCCATAAGTTCTTAATCTCGTTATCTGTTCTCCCGGGCAATTGAGCTGCAATTTGCGACCACCTGAATCAATAGAAGGAAAAAAAATATTAATATACCAAACCAGAAGCGCTCAGGCTGACCTCCTCAAAGGGAGGGTTTTAAGTGGTTTTAGTCTATGTGACGGTAGACTCAAAAATAGTGTGTCATATAATCATGTGAGTTTAAAGGACTAGGATGTCTAAAGAACTTACTTGTTACCAAGAACCGCGTGTAATTCGATAATAAGTTTTTCTTCTTGTTGAGAGAATGTACCTCTCTTTAAATCAGGCCTTAAGTAGTTAATCCACCTTAGCCTACAACTTTTGCCACATCTTTCAAGGCCAGCAAGTTTAGGGACAGAACTCCAACAGCCATGACCAAATTTGGTGATGTGTCTGATAAGTTTTTCATCTTCTTCAGGAGACCAAAGACCTTTCCTTAGCTTTTGTTTATAACAACATGAATGCCTCCCCATGTTTATTTAAGGTTACTTTTCTTTGAATTGTCACCCAATAAGGAGGTCTTGATAGCTACTCACTTCTGGAATTTGGTGTAAAGAGAGAGAGAGAGAGAGAAGATTAAGACTTGGAGAAGGTTTTGAAATGAAGGGCTGAGGATTTAAATTAATAGGAGGGGGAGCCCTCACCAAAGTTTAGATGTTCACATTTTAACATGTTGGCTATGTTTGGCACAAAGCTTTTTGGAGCTTTTTTGGGTAATGAGCGGTGAACAATGAGCTTTTTGATTTTTAGTGTTCGTTTGGCATGAGAGCTGTGGGCTTTGCTATTTTTTAGGAAAGCTCATTTTCTCAATGCTTCTTTATGAAGCTGTGAGCTTTTTTGGCTACTGCTCACAGCTACTGCTCACAGCTCACTGCTACTGCTCACAGCTACTTTTGCCAAACATAGCCGTTGTATTTTTATATTTTCTAATGCAAACGTTTTAGTCGGTGCACCTTTTATTACATGTATGACTTATATGTTATCTTTGTTTTTCCTAGTATCATGTCATGATCAAGTTTTTTAGAAGCTTATTTGACACAAATTTTAGAAGTATATATTATTTCACATATTTCATATGCTTTCACGTTCGGTGGTGGTCTTATGTTTTCATATTCTGATTCCTGTGGAAGTTTGCAACTTTATAAATTAAGAGAGATAAAAGTTTGTTTTAACACTTCAAAACACATATAGGAGTATGTAACAAATAGCTTCTTGTGTATGTTTTTTATTTCAAGCACATACACTATTTATAGAGAACATTTTAGGGTCACTTCCAACTTTTCATGATATATGTGACCGAACCTATTAATTGGAAGTTAAAATGACATAAATGTTGATTGTCAAGTGTGCGCGTCTAAAAGAGTTTAGCAAGTTTAGAGCATGACAGATTGCTTCACTATTTCTATTGAATAATGATGTATAACTTTCATAGTATATTTTTTAACTACTCCGTATTATATATATACGTGTGGAGATCGTTATCTATTTCATCACTATAGTATAAGTAATGACTGATGAGGCACAACTTGAGGGTACATGTCTTTATTATGTTTAACAAAGTTTGAGTAATTTGCAACATTTACTATAACAAGAAGTCAATCGAAAAAAAAGGAGAACGAATTGTTAAATTCATTTACCAATTATGGATGACTTTGATTGACAATTACTCTATCATTGCTCGTTAGCTTAAATTTAACCGTAAGTGCTTCATGTCACATTTCATATGTCAATCACACTGAACTTCTTTTTTTGTTTGTTTTTTATTTCTTTATTTTTTATTTTATTACTCTCCCGTCCCAAAATTATTGCCTTCTTTTAACTTTTTCGGTTTTTATTTTTGAACTTTGACATTAAAAATTTTTGTTTGTATTACATAATACTTGATACAAAATATATGAACGGATTGAGTTTTAAATATATTTTCATTTGGTATAATTCTTATCAAAAATTGTATAATACAAACAAAAATATTTATAGTCAAAGTTGAGATAGAAAGACTGAAAATTCAATAGCAGACAATAATTTTGGGACGGAAGGAGTATTATTTTTATTTTTTTTGTGCTTTCATAAGTTTAATCATGCTAGCCGAGTACCCATGCATAGCAACGAGATTTTCTAGCGGCAAACAACTAAAGTTGCGATATTGTGGTAAATGTTTCGTGTAACGTTTAAACATAAAATGTGAAAATATCAAAATAATTGCAAAAAGTTGTAACATGTAATAATTCAACTTAAACAATAATTTTTAATATGTATCAAAGAACATATAAAAATATTTAATGAAATTGAAAATAATACATTAAATCAATTATGAGTTAACTAACAATGCATGTTAGTCATCACGTAAAACTTTTTGATACACAACATTTTGGGTGTAGACTCCTTATCACTAATACCTTTGCTAAATAATCATAACCTGCAACAATATAGATCTGCAAAAAGTGAGAGTTTCTATTCAAATATTGATCAACAACAAATATGTTTACCTGTAAGCATTTATTTTTGTTGACACAAACAAAATAATACAAAAGGATCAAGAATTATACAAATGCAATACAACTATAATGGTTACTAGAAGAGATAAAATATTAATACAATGAAATAGCATTTTTTAATGATTGCCTAGAAAAACAATCTTCAAAAGCGATCAATAGTCGGGTTTTTCAAACATACATGGCATTTCTCTATGCGCACATGTCCTCCTCGGGTCTTTGAGCGTGCTCACGTTGCATTTGATGCGGCACTGCGTTCTTCTCTAGAACGTATTGTTACTGCTTCTGGGCCTGGATTTGGTGATTGGCAATGGAGGCTGGCTACCTTGCCATTTGTATTTGGTGGGCTCGGTGTGTATTCAGCAGGGGATGCCTTGTACTATGCATTCCTCGCGTCTAGACTCCAATCTGCCAAACTACAGACTAAGCTCCTCAGACATTCTGATATTGTAACCCCTGGACCTTCCTTCGAAGAAGCCTTGAGCGCTTTTAATGCGAAAATGGAGATTGACCTTCTGAGTGACCCGGATGAGATCGCTGCCCCCAAACTCATGAAGAAATTGGCAGATATATATTTCAAACGTGTTACCCAAATGGCTGAATCCACATTTTGCCTATCTTCTCGACAAATGGCACTCTGGAGGTCGCAAAAGGAGGACTACACTTCAGATTGGCTTAGGGTGGTTCCGATATCTGGGTTGGGACAGACTATGAATGCCAGAACTTACAGGTGCGTATTATGTTATCGGCTAGGCGTCCCTCTTTTCTCTGTTCAGATGCCGTGCTCAGCTTGCTCTAAGGTTTTCACGGGGGATATCTACGGGGACCATGCTGTATCGTGTACTGACACTATTGGTATTAAACATCGGCACAACATGGTGCGTGATACTTTGGTTGATATATGTTCTCGATCCGGGGTCTCGGCTCGTAAAGAGGTTGACATCGGGTTGGGTGGAGAAAGGGAGCAAGTCTTACGGCCAGCAGATATCTTGCTCTATTCCTGGGACGGAGGGCAGGACGTATGTGTCGATTTGACGGGGTCGTCTCCCCTCACGCAAACTGGTATGATTGATTTTGTGCCAGGTCGTGTGGTGATTGATGCTGCAAAACGTAAGCGTGTCAAATACGGAGCTAAATGTGCAGATATTGGATATGGGTTCATCCCTTTCTCGTTTTCCTCTTTAGGGGAACTTGAGGCAGATGCGGTGACCTTACTTAAGCGAATCCAGAAGTTCTCTATAACTCAAGATATTGGGGCGCGTGCTGCTACTCATATCTTCAGTAGGATTAGTTTTGCTATTGCTAAAGGTGTGGGGGCCCAGATAGTTTCGAGGCTCCCCACTAACTTCTTGTAATCCTATGGTTTTGTTTTCTAATGAAAGTGAAGTTTATAATAATAATAATAATAATAATAATAATAATAATAGTAATAATAATAATAATAATAATAATAATAATAATAATGCATGTTAGTTTAGTGAAGAGACTAATGACAAAAACAAAGAAAAAATTATAGATCAAAATTGATATTTATTATGGAAAAGTTTCTTGTGAAAGATTAGCTTTTCAAATAAAAATGAAGAATAATTATAGATCGAAATTGATATCTTAGCAATAATGGTCTGAAATTTATGCATCTTCATTCAAAAGCTTTTACTATTTAATTGATTACCTTAAATAAAGTTTAATTCAAATTTTGTAAGTCAAATAATAAAACATAAACCAATACTTATGCATCTTTCTATAATAGATTTTAAGTTTCGATATTTCCATTTATACATTTTAAGTTTTCAAAATTTTTGAATTTTCAAGAAATGGGGATAAACCTTTTATATATAGTAAAGATTAGGACAAACATGATCAAAGTTGTGTTTCACCATCGGTCATGAAGCATGCTTAAAAGTCTTTCCAACATCGGTTGTGTCTATTCATGTGGAACTTCTTAGCTAGCTTTGCTCTTTTAGAGCATTAGGTGCAATGAGCAACTCAAGCTCCTTATTTGGGGCCCACGGGGTGCCATATCACCTTAAATACTCTTCACAACTAACCTCCCCCTCATTAACAACTAACCTCAACTTACTCATTTGAGGCTTACCACTTACAACTTTATTTTTTTTATTCATTTCATTAAATATAAAAATACAATACAAAACAATAAATATTATACACAACTAAAAATAACGTAACAAAAAAAATATGATACGAAAAAAAAATACATAAATTTATAACGAAACTAATTATCCCTATTCTGTTGAAGTTGTTCCCATTGATGTCGTTGCCAAACATGCTCGATGAGACATCGTTGAAGCTTTGCGTGTGTGCGTTTATCGTGTAGTTCTTTGGATTTTCTTCTTTGCACTGCACAACGTTCAAACCATGTTTGTTGTATATTTGGTTGCGGAGGAATATATTGTTAGGAATTCTTGAATGAAGATACTGCTGACGGGTTTCTGCTGATACCTATAGTTGTTTCTGCGGACATACTAGTTCATGCTGATGGAGGTTTCTGCGGATATAGTCTCCGTAGCATTGGACATGATGTGTTTAGATTATTTTAGGACATGATATTGTAGATCTTTTATAGTTTTGTGTTACACGTTTTCTTGTAAGAAAAGTTTAAGGTTCCTTGTAGTATAAAAGGAACATTAGGTTATGCATTATACACGATTTTCAAAAAACAATCTTTAGTGATTAATAAAGATCCATAGAGGATCAACCATTATTAGTTATTCGTGTTCTTATTACTTGTGTTTAATTCCGCTATAATACAAGTTTCATAGAGATTCTCCATATAGTGTGCTTGTGATTACATTGGCATACTATCGATCCATAGGCTCAAAGATCTATCAAGGTTTAGATCCTACAAGTGGTATCCGAGCCTCGGGAGAGTCTCTGCAAAAACAACAACTTTTCTTTCACACCCCTTCACACTAAAACAATGTCAGCAGCAGCATCATCTTATGACACTGAGATCACTCAACAAAACAACACTTCAACACAACCAATTCAGC
Organism: Artemisia annua; assembly: GCA_014162995.1. Taxonomy (NCBI): domain Eukaryota; kingdom Viridiplantae; phylum Streptophyta; class Magnoliopsida; order Asterales; family Asteraceae; genus Artemisia; species Artemisia annua. The sequence goes on from LBNU01038824.1 coordinate 26,915, forward strand.
AACATACTCTTACCAGCAGCAATGCTAAATTCCCTTATCTCAAGAAGGATGAATACGAGATATGGGCGATGAAGATGGAAAATTGGATCACTAACAGTGACTACAATCTCTAGAATGTGATCAAGAATGGCAATAGCTTGAAAAAGGCTGGAAGAGACCCTGATGGTAACATTATCATTCTTCCTCCAACCACTGCTGATGAAATTATTGCAGTTCAAAGAGAAAACAAAGCAATAACCATCTTGCTTCAGGCTATACCAGATGATCATATGAGAGACTTTCACTATCTTTACGATGCCAAAGATATCTGGTTAGCCATCAAAGCTAGGTTTGGAGGAAATGATGAGTCCAAGAGAATGAGGAAGTCCATGCTTAAGCAGGAGTTCCAGGAATTCAAGATATCAGAAGAAGAAGGCATTCATAAGGAGTATGATAGATTTCAGAAGATCTTGAGTCAACTGAATCAGCTGAAGGCCAAGCCTGTTAATGAGGATTGCAATTCCAAATTCTTAAGAGCCTTACCTCATTCTTGGTCCCAAGTCAGCATCACACTTAAAGCCAAAGGTGACCTTGAGTACCTCTCCTTTGATGATCTCTACAACAAGCTCAGAGCTCTTGAGCTTGATATCAAGGGGCATTCTACTTTTTCTTCAACTCCTACACACTCAGCCTTTGTTAGCACTACTTCAAACAGGTTGACACATACAGCAAGTCCAAGTTCTTCATCGACATCATCCTCCAAACCCTCTACTGGACCAAAGAATAATCCACAATCTAGTAGTGTGTTAGAGGATGTACTCCATNCACACTTAAAGCCAAAGGTGACCTTGAGTACCTCTCCTTTGATGATCTCTACAACAAGCTCAGAGCTCTTGAGCTTGATATCAAGGGGCATTCTACTTTTTCTTCAACTCCTACACACTCAGCCTTTGTTAGCACTACTTCAAACAGGTTGACACATACAGCAAGTCCAAGTTCTTCATCGACATCATCCTCCAAACCCTCTACTGGACCAAAGAATAATCCACAATCTAGTAGTGTGTTAGAGGATGTACTCCATTCATTTGTTGCTGACTATGAACCACAACAGCAACTGGCTTTTGAAGATTTTGAGCAAATAGATAAATTGGACTTGGATGAAATGAATTTGAAGTGGCAGATGGCTATGCTTTCAGTTTAGGTTAAAAGGTTTGAGAAGAAGGCTGGGAGGAAGCTCAACTTCAGAGGAAGGGTTCCAGCAAGGTTTGACAAAAAGAAAGTTAAGTGCTACTCTTGTGGTCAAATGGGTCACTTTTCTAGAGAGTGCATTGTAAGGAAGGCTGATGATAAGGCAAGGTACTCTGTCTACAAGCAGAGTGAAGTGGAAGCTGGACAATCCAAGGCCTTGGTATCTGTGGATTCTTGTGTTAACTGGAAGGAGCATGAACCTAAAGATGTGGATAGTAGTGCTTCTCAGCTCTACTCATTGCTGGCAGGTTGTGATACTGAAGATGAGGCTGAAGAATTTGCCCTGATGGACATCTCATCTTAGGTACACCAGTGTGTTTTTGGTTGTGATAGTAGATATAATGACCTTAAGAAAGCTTATGATGCAATGGAACCCCAATATAAAGAATGCTATATACAGGTACAAGCCTATAAAGGGGTAGTTAAAACTTTAGAGCAACAAAAAGTTTGGTTCCAAAAGAATCAATTAGCTTATGAAGAAAAAATTAAGGTGTTAGAAAGAGACTTAGAAAATACAAAAAATCTGTTGAAGTTCTCTGAAGAAGAAAAAGAAAAAGTTGATTTAGAAAAACAAGAATTGGAGGTTAAATTTGATAAGGAAGTAGCAGGTCGTATGAAGTGGCAAAAGGGAGCTAAAAATCTTGAGAAATTAATTAACAGTTGTCAGTCCATGAGGTCTAAAAGAGCTTTAGGGTTTGGCGATTACATAGGGCCAGATGAAATTTATGACCCTAATGAACCTAGTACATTAGACCCTGAACCTCCTTTGCAATTTCAAACACCTGTTATGTTTGTTAAAGAGGTAGAAATGCACAATGTTTCTCCCACCATTACAGGAACCTTTATGCCAACCTCACCACACCTAGATTTAATTAAATCACAAATGGAAACTGGCAATAAGTCTGCTGACTTACCTGACTCTAGCAATGAATCTAATGACTTTGTATCTTGTTCTTTCAGTGACAAGTCATCAGAGACCAATACCAATAGCTTTGCCAGTTGTGATTCAAGTGTCAAGTCTGACTCACCCAAGCCCTCACCCAAGTCTTCTTGCAAGTCTGTTGACTTCTCCCCAAGAGTTGCTGCTGATGAATCCACTTCAGAGACAGCTTCTCTTGAAGACTTATCTTTTGATTCTATGAAAAATAATTCTTTTAAGCTTGTGAAAAACAATTCAGTTTCTGGTTTTGGTTTGAATAATTTTGTTTGTAATAAGACATCTCATGCTATGAACAAATCTTCTTAAAATAAGACCTGTTTTGTTTGTGGTAGTAAATTTCATCTTATTAAGTAGTGTGATTTTCATGAGAAGAGAATGGGTGTTTGTGCTAACCAACAGAGACCTAGATCAATGTGGAATAATGTCAATGCTATTCCTTCATTTGTTCCACAAGCAACAAATAAAACTAGCAGATCCATTCCTGCTAATAAATCAGTTTCTGCTGATAAGGTGGTTTCTGCTGGTAATCCATTCTAGTTGGAAAAGGCATGTTGCTAGACCATTTCATAGACCACATAGTACTTACTTTAATAATGGTTTTTGGCCTAGTTTTTATGACCCAATGTACATGGGAGGAACATACTGGGATACTGCTGTTAAGCCCTCAGCAGGTTGTTCTTGGAGACAATATAGACCATCTGCATAAAGGGGATCCAAGAACAATGGTGGATCTCATTCATCTACATGGCTTCACACTAATGATCCACAAGGCAGGCTCAAGTCATTTATGACTTGAGTCTCCTTATGTTACTAATGTTGTTGTATATTTTGTTGTTGTAGGAACATCCTCTTAAGTGTAAAGATGTAGGTATTGTAGACAGTGGTTGTTCAAGAAGCATGTCAGGGAACAAAGAAAGGTTGCATAATTTTGTGCCCATTCATGGAGGCACAGTGACATTTGGTGGAGGAGATGGAAGAATCACAGGAAAAGGGACAATTAGGACCTCCAAGCTGGACTTTGAAAATGTCTATTATGTGAAAGAGCTACAAAACTTCAATTTGTTCTCTATCTCACAAATTTGTGACACAAAGAACAATGTTCTCTTCACTGAGCAGGAATGTCTTGTGCTTTCTAAGGACTTCAAGATACCTGATGACAGTCAGATTTTGCTAAGAGTTCCAAGAAGTCACAATCTCTACACTTTCAATTTGAATGAAGTCCAGCCTGAAGGAAGTCTAGCTTGTTTAGTGGCTAAAGCATCCTTGGATGAGTCTACTAAATGGCACAGAAGGATGGCTCATGTGAACTTTAAGACCATCAACAAGTTGGCAAAACAGGGTTTGGTCCAAGGTCTTCCATCCAAAATCTTCACAAATGAACACAATTGTGTTGCCTGTAACAAAGGAAAGCAACATAAAGCTTCCTACAAAACCATTACTGTAGTGAGAAAGATTACTGAACCTCTCCAGTTGTTTCATATGGATCTGTTTGGTCCTACTTCCATCAGGAGTATTGACCATAAGTACTTCTGCCTGGTGATCACTGATGATTATAGCAGGTTTTGTTGGGTATTCTTTTTGGGAACTAAAGATCAAACTTTTCAAACTCTTAAAGAATTTATACCCCTTGTTGAAAACCAGCTAAACAAAAAGGTTAAAGGGATAAGGTGTGATAATGGCACATAGTTCAAAAATGCAAACCTAATTGAACTCTATGGGTCTAAGGGAATAAAAAGGGACTATAGTAATGCCAGAACCCCACAACAAAATAGGGTTGCTGAAAGAAAGAATAGAACCCTGATAGAGGCAGCTAGGTCTATGCTTGCTGACTCTAAACTACCCACTATGTTTTGGACTGAAGCAGTAAGCATTGCTTGCTATGTCTTGAACAGGGTTTCCATTACTAGGCTTCATAACAAGACACCTTATGAACTTCTGACTGGACAAGTTCCCACCATTAGTTACTTTAAGCCTTTTGGATGTCATGTTACCATTTTGAATACCAGTGACCACTTAGGAAAATTTGAAGGGAAAGCTGATGAGGGGTATATTATTGGCTATTCAGCTCACAGTAAGGCTTATAGGGTATATAACTTATCTGCCAAAAGGATTGAAGAGACTCTTAACCTGAGATCTCTTGAAGAGAAACCTAATGTTCAGGGTGGAGGTCATGAGTGGTATTTTGACCTTGACTATTTGACTGACCATTTAGGTTATACAAGATTCAAAGCTAACCAATCTGCAGGTATTCAAGAGCCCCAATCTAACATTGCAGGTTCCCTAGATATGGATTCTGACTCTGACTCTGAGTGTGATGAACAACCAATTGTTGTACCTTCTTTTTCTGTTAACACTCTTTCAGGTTCTGGTCCCAAGGATACTTCTGGTGTGAGTGGAGATGATTCAAGTTATGCAGAAGATCTTGCTAGGCTTCAACAACAAGAACATGCAGCAAATGAAGAAGCAGAAAGACTTGGTTTTGAGTTTGCAAAAGCTGCTGAGGCACTCTCGAGACAAGCTGCTCTTGACACTAGCAGGAATATGGATTCTGCTGGTAATGGTTCTGTTTCTGCTGATGGTTCACTTGTTGCTGCTGTTCATACCAATACTACTGATAGTTCTCCTGTTACCACTGACAATACCAATTCTGCTGATGGTATTACTACTGATTCTACTGGTTCTGCTGCTCCCTCCACCATTCCTCTGAAGACATCCCTAAGCTTTGAAGAGCCATTCACACCATTTCCAAGCCCCTCAGATCTTGGTAATCATCAACAAAGTGCTGGCATCTTCAACTCCTCCTCATATGATGCTGATTTTGCTCCAACTCTAAACAACCTTCAGCCAACTGTAGAAGTTAACCCCAATACAACTAAGAGGATAAACACTATTCATCCTCAATCCCAGATTCTTGGAGATCCCAATGCAATGGTTCAAACAAGGAGTTTAGTGAAAAAGACAAAGTTTGGTGAATGTGCTTTTATCACCTATGTCACTAATCAGAAAAGAGACAATCATACAGATCAACAACATTGTTTGTTTGCTTTTTTCCTATCTCAAGTTGAACCAACAAGTATTTCACAAGCTATAGGTGATCCTAGTTGGGTAGAAGCCATGCAAGAAGAAATGCAACAATTTAAGAATCTAGATGTATGGATACTTGTAGATCTACCTGAAGGAAAATTTGCAATTGGAACTAAGTGGATTCTAAAGAATAAAAGGGATGCAAGGGGTATTGTGGTTAGAAATAAGGCAAGATTGGTTGCTCAAGGTTTCAGACAAGAAGAAGGCATTGACTATGATGAGGTCTTTGCACCTGTAGTAAGGGTTGAGGCCATCAGACTATTTTTGGCCTTTGCCTCATATATGGGCTTTATGGTTTATCAAATGGATGTAAAAGGTACCTTTCTCTATGGCAAGATTGATGAGGAAGTGTGATCATAAAAGTCTAGCAAGCAAGCTTGTAAACCACGGATTGTTGTCCCAACGAGGGTTGAATATGGATCGCGTCACTCAAGATCGTGAGCTATGTGTAGTGAATAAGGTTTAAAAGAAGTTTAGTTTTTGTTTATACTACAATGACAAATTAAAGTAAAGGAAAGCGGTAAAATGACATGAAATAAGTAAACGAGTAAAATTGCATGAATAAAAATGACTAAAGAAAGCGGTAATAAAAGTGCGATAAGAAATGAAAGCGGTAAATGAATTTTAAAAGACAATGTGTTTGCAAAGCGACTCGAATAAGTTTATTTAGCTTGAGGTAAAAGTTTGTGACGAGTTATTTTCCTTTCTCGAGATTAGTTTTTGATTAATCTTTTGAAGAGATAACAACTCTAGACGAATGAATTAATCGTTCAAAGGTTTTCCTCCTTCGAATAATTAAATCACACGTCTAATTAATCTCTCGATTATTAATCACAAACGTTTAACGCTCTTACTTAACTCACTAACCCGGGCTACTAAGCAAACACGAATTACAAACTACTCACGACTCATGTTAAAGACGTAAAGCGATGAAGAAATGAAAGATTTGTAAAACATTAAAAGTAATAAAAGTTTAAAACTAAAATTGAAAAGACGTAAGACTATAATAAGAAAACGACACTAAAAAGATTTAAGAAAAATTCGACAGCATAACGTTTAGATTAAAGAAAATAAAAACCTCACTCGATAAACGATGAGGTGAAACAAAAGCCTAACTCGGCTTGTAAAAGAAAAATGAAACAAGAAAGAAATGAAAAGGTCCAAACTCGCTACCCTATGTGACAACCATACTCGCTAGAGGAACCCAACAGCCCATACTCGCTAAAAAACCATGATCCATACTCGCTAGGGTGGAACCTGGTACCATACTCGCTAACCTTACAATCCCTACTCGCTAACTATGAAGTCCTACTCGCTAACTTTCTGCCATACTCGCTAAGATCCAATCCCTACTCGCTAAAACCATGAACCAAACTCGCTAGCCTTTGAGCCAACTCGCTAAAGAGTTTAGAAAACCCATACTCGCTACCATATAGTTCCCATACTCGCTAAATCTTTTTACAACTCGCTAAACCCTAAAAGTTTAAAGAACATACTCGCAAAGATCATAGAAAAATGATTAAGGACGATTTTTTACGTGACCACAAGATTGAAAACTTATAAAAACTAAATAACTCTTATAAAGAAACTTTTATAAAATCTAGTTTATGAAACCAAAGAAGCTTATATAAGCTAGCGACCACAAAATAAGCTCAATCCCATTAATTTTTCATCTTATTCGAATTAGAAAAACATGCAAAGGTGACAAGAATTAATAAAAACATGTATAAAAGATTGATAGTAACAAGATTAAACTCAAAACATGTAAAGATTAAAAATAAATCTAGAGAGAGAGTAGAGAGAGAAAACTAAATAAAAGCTTAACAAAACTTCATTAACAAAAATAAAATCTACACTACTCCTAAATCTAACCTAAAGGCTAACCTCTAAAACTAACCAACCTTCTAAATGAGATTGTGATGTTAATTTATAGGCCAAGAGCTTGTACATGTTTGACATTGTTGCACGTTTAGCCCTTGAACCTTTACATTTCATGATATTGCACTAAAACTAAGTTACAAACTACTCAACGTCTTAAATACTAAATGTAAACTCTTGTAACTTCGAGGCATTGTGTTGACGGTTATTCTAAAAGTCTTCAAAGATGTAAAAGTGATATCTTGCTCGAATTTATGAAGCTTATCGTAATAATTAGCTTTGAACTTCGATTAAGCATCTCTTTCGTTTTCTCGAGCCTTTAGGAAATAACTTTGTCATCACGGGCTTTCCTTGAGTAAGTTTCATCGTTGACTCGGCTTTTTGACACTTTTCCACATCTCGTGCTCGTTTTAGGCTTTTAGGTTGCTTTTCATGTTGTTTATGCATTATCCTTTCCTGCACAGTCACAAACACAAAAACACGATATCTTTGGCGTTTAACGTTAGTTTTTGGTCTTTTCTATACTTAAACTAAGGTCAATAGTATGTGTAAAATAGCACATACCAAAATCCCCCAGACTAAGATATTGCGTGTCCTCACGCAATGTAATCACGTCACGCCTTGAGGATAAATAATTTCAGACCTCTCTTTACTAACTTTGAAAAGTAGCAAAACGTTCAAGAGAGATACGAAATTATTTATTCCCTAAAACGCCCCGGTTTTCCATTTTTGACTATGTTCATCATATATTACACTACTTTAGCTTATGACGGTGTGCTTGACTTTCATTCTCTTTCAATAACGATTAAGGGTCATAGAGCAAGAACACGATTCATAGAAAAGTGACCGATTGGATAAAATTCATCGTCGCTGATTTTTCACAAGCCCCCAAACTAAGCGTAAAAACGGATCATTGTTTAATTACAAGTTAGATGCCAATGCTACCCATGGAAGTTACTCGTGTACCTCCTGCTCCCATTTTCCTATTTTTGTATCTCATTATTTTATTTTTGT
>LBNU01038824.1:35125-69057 GCA_014162995.1 Artemisia annua
AAGATGTAAAAGTGATATCTTGCTCGAATTTATGAAGCTTATCGTAATAATTAGCTTTGAACTTCGATTAAGCATCTCTTTCGTTTTCTCGAGCCTTTAGGAAATAACTTTGTCATCACGGGCTTTCCTTGAGTAAGTTTCATCGTTGACTCGGCTTTTTGACACTTTTCCACATCTCGTGCTCGTTTTAGGCTTTTAGGTTGCTTTTCATGTTGTTTATGCATTATCCTTTCCTGCACAGTCACAAACACAAAAACACGATATCTTTGGCGTTTAACGTTAGTTTTTGGTCTTTTCTATACTTAAACTAAGGTCAATAGTATGTGTAAAATAGCAAATACCAAAGTGTATGTGACTCAACCTAATGGTTTTGAAGACCCTCAACATCCAAAGAAGGTGTACAAGGTTGTAAAAGCTCTCAATAGTCTTCATCAAGCACCAAGAGCCTAGTACGCAAGATTGTCAACCTTCCTTTTGGAACATGGTTATAGAAGAGGTGCTATTGATAAAACACTCTTCATCAAGAAGAATTCCATAGATATTATTCATGTTCAAGTATATGTGGATGATATCATTTTTGGCTCCACAAAGGAAGCTTGGTGCAGAGAATTTGAAACATTAATGAAGAGTGAGTTTCAAATGAGTGCTATGGGGGAGCTTACCTTTTTCTTGGGGTTACAAGTAAAGCAAAAGCCAGAAGGGATTTTTATTCACCAGGAAAAGTATGTGAATGACATTCTCAAGAAATTTAATTTTGAGAATCTAAGGACTGCAAATACAACCGTATGAACCACCAAAGCCTAAGAATCAAAATGAACCAGATGAAGCTGTGAATGTTCATCTCTACAGATCCATGATTGGTTCACTTATGTATTTAACAGCTTCAAGGCCTGATATCACATTTGCAGTTAGTGCTTGTTCTAGACAGCAAGTCACTCCATTGACTTCCCACCTAAATGCAGTGAAGAAGATCTTTAAATATCTGAAAGGCCAACCTAAGTTAGGTCTTTGGTATCCAAGAGAGTCTCCATTTGTGTTGGAAGCTTACAGTGACAGTGATTATGCTGGTGCCAATCTTGATAGAAAGTCCACCACTGGAGGTTGCCAATTTTTTGGTAGAAGGTTAATTTCTTGGCAATGCAAGAAGCAAACCATTCTGGCTACCTCCTCTACAGAAGCAGAATATGTTGCTACTGCTAATTGTTGTGGACAGGTACTTTGGATACAAAATCAGATGCTTGATTATGGGTACAACTTCATGAACACCAAAATCTTTATTGATAACCAAAGTACTATTTCCATGTTCAAAAATCCAGTATTTCATCAAAGAACTAAGCACATTGAAATTAGGCACCACTTTATCAGAGATGTCAATGAGAAACACTTAATTCAGGTGCTTAAAATCCATACAGATGATAATGTGGCTGATTTGTTAACAAAGGCTTTTGATGGACCTAGGTTTTATCACTTAGTTGTCTACATTGGGATGGTTAACCCTTGATTGCTATGTTTGAGGGGAGGCATAAGCCTAAGGGGAGGCGTATTGTTGTATTATTTCTATTCTAATCATTCTTGCAGATACTGGAATCTCATTTCTGCTTGTGGACACTTATTCTGCTGATAGTGTTTCTGCTGTCAGAACATGTTTCTTGGATTTCTATGACTGCTGGTTAATAAGTTTTACACATGTTGTATATTTTTGGTTATACTAACTTTTACTTGTTTAGTTTGTTTTGTGTGTCTTGTTTTGTGTGATTGTTATGCAGATATTTGTTTCTGCTGATGGACCTGGGCTACTTCTGTTTCTGCTGATGACAATGGGACACATCAGTACAATCAAATTAAAGGAACCTCAGTTTATTCAAGTCAATATTATTACAAAGATAAACAGAGGACATCAAAACACACAACCTACTATACACCTAAACAATCATCACTCTAATCCATTTTTCCTTTGCCCTTTCCCTTGACATCCGGCATCTTCCTGTGTACACCTCTTGCCTGCATCTTCTTGTCCCATACCTTTGGACAGGCAAGTGCAAGCACCACCTTCAGTGGCCCTGGCCGTTTTTGGGATTCTTGAGGATTCTCGGGAACTGGAATCCTACTCATCCCAGCCACTACCCTCTCAAACTCGCCTTTGAGGAACTCTGACATAGAAGGTAGCTCTGCTCTTGGTTGGGAAGGTCCTTCTTCAGCGGGGGACTCGGTGTCTGGTNATACCTTTGGACAGGCAAGTGCAAGCACCACCTTCAGTGGCCCTGGCCGTTTTTGGGATTCTTGAGGATTCTCGGGAACTGGAATCCTACTCATCCCAGCCACTACCCTCTCAAACTCGCCTTTGAGGAACTCTGACATAGAAGGTAGCTCTGCTCTTGGTTGGGAAGGTCCTTCTTCAGCGGGGGACTCGGTGTCTGGTGGCATGGATGGAAAGTATTGGCCAAGTGGCACATTGGGATTAAAGGATGGCATCTGATCAGGAGAAGGGAAAAAGGACAACCAGTGTAGCTCCTCTTCAAGATTTGGATCATGTCTTCTTTTTCGAGCTTGCTCCTTGGTACGGAATCCTGGACGTACGTTTGGAGGAAAGTATGATAGCCATGATGAATTGGGTTCTGAATCAGATGATAAGTCAGATGATATTTCCACAATGTTGGGATTAAGGTTCATTGTTGGTATTGATTGGGGAGGATTTGATGTATACTTATGGATTTGTGATGATATGATAAGGGCTAAGTGTGATTTGAGGCCTTTTTATAGACTGGTCAAACTTCAATTTGAAGTTAATGCGAGTTAATGTGAGGCGGTTGGAGAGTAAAATTGAAAGATATTAACTGCCGGATAGTTGACTATCAGAAGCTATTTTAAAGAGAAGTCGTTTCTACGGATGGGTTGATTCTACGGATTGAATGTCATTTCTGATGATGACTCATTTCAGCTGAAAAGAGGTTCTTGTTGACCGCAGTCAAACCAAATAGGGATTCTGCTGTTTGACTATGACTTTCTGCTGTTTGACTTATGGTTACTGTTGATGGTGTTAATTTTGGGTTTTTATTTTGGGATATAATTAAAGTCACAATTGATCAAAGATTCTCTCCACGATTATTACCAATTACCTTCCACGTTAGGAAACTATCTCAAATAACCTAACGTGTGTATCCCACACCTAAAATAACCGATTCCCTCTCACTTTAAAATCAAACCCATCTCCCAACTTCTCGATCACTGGTCAAAATCTCACAGTTCATACCCTCTCATTTCTAACTTCTTTATTAACTTCTACAATCTTCAATGGCGGCCCTTATTTTCAAAAGCGATCACAATAAAGTGGCATTCTTGGGTAAAGCAAAGGGTCATGATATATATGATCCAATGGTGGATTTCTTGCTGGGGTCTAAAATTCGATTTGCCCTCACCCATTACCCATCTCTTGTGTGTGAATCTTTGGTCCAACAATTTTGGGCAACTGCTGCAACACGCACTCGGGAAGGTCATCCCACAGAGTTAGTGGCGACTATTGATGGGGAAGAATATGTGGTTACAGAGTCCTTGGTCAGAACGAAGCTTCAATTGGATGATGCTGATGGTGAATTTCATTCTGACACTTATGTAATTCTTGCTGGGTTAGTGGATATTGGCTATAGACCTGATGGCACAAAGATTTGGAAAAAGAACAGACTATGTCCAAAATGGAGGTTTTTGGTCCACACTCTCCTTCAATGCTTAAGTCCTAAGTCAGGAGGATGGGATCAGTTCTCAGCCTATCTTGCTTGTGGCATTGTTTGTTTATCACAGGGTACTACCTTTAACTTTTCTTGATTTATATTTGAAGGTTTGGTTGGAAATGTTAAAGCTGGTAAAAATAAGTTCTTAATGTATCCTAGGTTTCTTCAAATTATAATAGGTATTGAGACACAAAATAGAACACATAGGCCTATAGTTGTATTAACTTCTAAGGTGTTTGCCAATATGTCAAGTGGTTATACTGGGGAACATAGGCCTTTGTTAGCTGCTATGTTGCCTCCTGGCAATGAAGCTGCTGATGAAAGGAATGCTGCTGGTGGTGGTAATCCACCTATACCAGATGATGCTGGTGCAAATGTACCAGAAGATGCGGATGCTGGCACATCCAATGTTGCTGATGCAACTGCATCAGTTGCTACTGATGACCAGCCCTTACCATCCCCTAGGCCTACCACTCAGGATGATGGACCAGTCCTTTCTGCTGATGTTGATACAGGTGTTACTTCACCATCCTCTCATCGGATTATTGATGACCTAGTGATTTACAGTCCCACCAATGTGACAGAGGAACCTATAGATGAGCCCTTCATTGAACCTACGGTTACCACTGAGGAACCTAATGTTGAACCTATGTTTACACTTGTGTTTGAGTCCCATAGTGAGCCATCTACTTTCCAAACACAGGAGACTTCTAGTCCAATTAGAGAGTATTTTGTTGAGGAACTCCATACTGCTGATGGTTTCCATGTTTCTCCTAATAGGTCCTATGAAGCTCCCAAGTCATCAGGTAATCCTACTGATGGAGCTGAGGACCCTGTTACTCTCACAAATGTATATGCTTTGCTCAACAGGTATGTCAATGAAGTTGGTGATCTAAAAAAGGAGCTTGCAGATACAAAGGCAACATTTGGTGGTGAAATCCTTCAATTAACTGAGAGGGTTCAGGATTTGGAAGCTCAGCTAGGGCAAAAGAGGAAAAGGAAGCTTGTAATTGAATCAGAGGATGAGCAATAGGATATGGATTTGGATCCTCTTCATGTATTGGCAGATGCATCCTTGGCTCAGCAAACCCCTTCACCTTCTCCTACAACTACTGACACTCAAAAACCAAAGGGACCTATTTTGGTTCAAAGGAGAAAGAGAAGAAACTATCTAAGCCAGAGTTCAGGAATGTCATCAAGTGATCAGAATTGGTTTCCTATTGATGCTGAAAGTTCAGAGGTGCCCATTGTTGCAGCTGTTCAAACTGATCTTGGCAATGAGGCACATGAGGATGAAGTTGCTGCTGAAATTCTCAAAGTTCCTGCTGATCCACCATCAAATGCTTCAATTAATGCTACAGTGGTTCAAATTGATGTTGATTCTACTCATGGTGTTGCCTCTGATCTTGGACATGCTTCTCAAGTTGAAGATACACCTACTGTTAAACCTTCCAAAGAAGCTTCTACAATATTGTTGCAGGACAAACATTTGTGGTTTCTTCTGATTCTTCTGATGCTGATGTTCAACCCTATTGTGATCCTGCTGATGCCACTGTTGTTGGTATTTCTCCTAGTGATGATTCTCACACAAAGGATTCTGCTGATGCTTCTGCTTATCAAGGTGTCAAGGATTCTGCTGTTGATACTATGCCAGGTGTTTCTGCTGGTCAACCTTCTATAAAGGTTTCCACTGTTGAGGATTCTACTGTCACTCCAGTGGTTTCTTCTGATGCTGTTCATATCACTGTTCCTCCTGTTGCCATTCCCACTGCTATTTCTACTGACAAGGAACAGGTCACTTTGGATGAGGAAGATCTTGGTTCTGATATTATATCTGAGCAAGCAAAACTTGAGCAAGCAAGTCCTCAAAGAGTATGAAGATCAAATGAGAAGTACAGCCTTGGCTCAGGAGCTGCATGCTAAGTATGATGCAGAGTTTCAAAAGGGTACAACCACATATGTCTCTACTTTGCCTATTGCTAGGCAAATAGAATTGGATGCTTCTGTTTCTGCATTTGATGAGTCTGATTGGATGCAAATTGGAGCTAAGGTGCTTGCTAATCCGATAATAGCTCAAGATATTCTTGGTACTGATGTTGCTGCTGAAGACTATCCTTCTAGGATGGTTGAAATAATGAAGCAGAGGAAGAGAGCAGCAGATGAGCAGAAAGCCAAAGTAAAAAGGGATAGCCTCCTACCCAAGCAGAGCAAAAGAAACAGATGAGAGAGTTCGTGAAAAATCAGAGTAGTGATGTTTACACTACTGGTTGGAGTAGAAAATATGTTTGGTCTTTGAAAAATGAAGAGCTGATTTTCCAGTATAACAAAATTATGTCTTGTCTTCATCAAGCTGGCATCTATCCTCATAAGAAGCATGCACAAAGTCTAACTTTGGAGGAACCCCCCTCTAAAAGACTTAAGATTGGTCCTTCTGTTCCAGCTGAGCCATCAAGTTCTCCTGACAAACTTGATTCTGCTGAGAATCTTGTTTCTGCTGATGACTCCATTCCTGCGGATAGTGGTTTCACAGCAGCTGTTCATTCTTCAGTTTTTGCTGAACAAGTTTCTGCTGGTGTGTATTCTACCATTTTTGCTGAGGAGTTCACTCCTCTTTCTGCTATTGATACATCTTCCAGATCTGCTGATAAAGGAAAGGCTCTCATGGTAATGGAGGATCCTGTTCCTAAACCAAGAACCAAGAGACAGATGATGGAAGATATGCTTGGTGAGGAAGCTGCTAAGCAACTAGATGCAGAATTACAAGCTGCAGTTGCAGCTAAGACTAAACAAGCAGAACTTGAAGCTGCTCTGGCTAAACAAGCAAGGATAGAGATGGATGCATCATTGGCACAACCTTCAACTACTGACATCCCACCTACTGTGGATACTGTTGATGTTCCATTGTCTTCTCCCAAGGCTGCTGATGACTCATAAGTTCCTGCAGTTGAACCATCTTCTCCTCCTCACACATCAATCTATACTCCTGGTCGAAGGATGAAACGCATGGCTACAAGGAGAGGCTATTCTGGACAGGTTGATTTAGAAGCTGAGGATAGCTCATTTATTGAGGAAGGATCTGTTGAAGATTTTCCAGAAGGTTCTTTTAATGTGTTAGTTTACTGGGAGGTGACTGATGGGCAAGTCAATACCATCCATAGGATTGATAAGTCCTCTATGAGCTTCACCTTTTTGCATGAAATTCTGCATCTTGTGGATAGACAGGATCTCATGACACTTTATGGTATGGTGACCAAGTACTATTCAACTCATACTGCTGAAGGTGCTGGGCTTTATTTATTGGGGGATCTTCAAGTACTTTTTGACTCTGAGTCTTCAACCAGTGCTGGTTTTCCAGTTTGGAAGAATAACCACCAGTGGAAATTTAGTAGCTGGAAGTACTATCCTATCCCTTATGTTCATAAGGTGGAAACTACAACTGGTCTTCATGTTTCTATGTTCTTAGACAAGGATTATCCTTTGTCAGTGAACCTTATGGAGAAAATGCTCAGGCAGAAGTTGGAGATTCCTCCTAATCCAGTTGGGAATGAGCAGACTATGGCTGAACAATTGATTCGATTGATCAAGTCTAGGATAAGGACATACAGAGCTACTTGATCTTGGTATTCTGTATATTTCTTTTCTTTATTTCTTTTAGTTAAAAAAAATAAAAATAATAATAAAACCTTGTATATCTGTTACTAACTTTTCTTTGTAGCATTGCCACTCTTTGTTGTATACAGGTTTTTGCGTTGGTTCTTTCCCACACCTTAAATGGTTATCAACTCACCATGATGTTGGCTGTTCCATCCAAGAGTTGGCTAGTCCAAAGGGTATAGCTTTGGTAAAGACACATCAAATCTGTTGATAGCTGTAATAGTTTGCTGAAAACTATTGGGTACTCAACTCACGCATGCTTCACAGCTGAGAGTTGAAATGGTTCTCAATTCACCATGGATCTTATCCTTTGAAAATCCAAAGAATTGACTAGCCCATAAGTATATGGCTTGTGGTAAAGGCTGTGGAAAACCATATTTGGTAATCAATTCGCCAAGGTAAATTCTTACCAAAGGATTGGCTAGTCCTGAGCAAACTGCTACAGGTAAAGACATGTCAAATCCGTTTATGGCTGTGATGATTTGCCAAAAATCATTAGGGTATTTCAACACACCAATGATTCATGTTCTAAGTGTTGAACTGGTTACTAGTTCACCAGGGTGATGTCATGCTTCCACCAAAGATCTAGCTAGCCCAAGAGTGAGTAGCTACTTGGTAAAGGCTTATCAAATCTACTCATGTAGCTGTTGGTTCGAGTTGCTGCTGATAGTTGAAGTTGCTGCTGGAATCCAGTTATTCGAAGATGGTTACTGGTTTTTGCTGATCTATAGTGATTGCTGCTGGTTTTCTAATTTTGTTGCACATGTATAGTTTCAATCCTCAAGCTTTGGATGCTAAAGATCTATTAAGAAACTTGAAGTTAACCTAGTCAAATTCAAGTTTAGGGGAGGATTGTTAGGAATTCTTGAATGAAGATACTGCTGATACCTATAGTGGTTTCTGCGGACATACTAGTTCATGCTAATGGAGGTTTCTGCGGATATAGTCTCCGTAGCATTGGACATGATGTGTTTAGATTATTTTAGGACACGATATTGTAGATCTTTTATAGTTTTGTGTTACACGTTTTCTTGTAAGAAAAGTTTAGGGTTCCTTGTAGTATAAAAGGAACATTAGGTTATGCATTATACACGATTTTCAAAAAACAATCTTTAGTGATTAATAAAGATCCATAGAGGATCAACCATTATTAGTTATTCGTGTTCTTATTACTTGTGTTTAATTCCGCTATAATACAAGTTTCATAGAGATTCTCCATATAGTGTGCTTATGATTACATTGGCATACTATCGATCCATAGGCTCAAAGATCTATCAAGGTTTAGATCCTACATATATATTTCACTAGCTTCGGATATCACAAATTTTTGATCTTTCAAAATCATGTTATGCATTATGATGCACGAGTACATGATTCTCCGTAACTTGCCCACAGTAAATGCACGCGCCAGTTGGGCAATAATAAGCCAACGTCCTTGGAGGACACCAAAAGCTCCTTCGATATCTTTTCAAGCACTTTCTTGTTTCATTTTTCATGCGGCATTTTTTGGGTTATTTGCAACCGTAAATGATTTGACAAAAGATGCCCACTCTGGGTAAATTCCGTCAGCTAGATAATACCCATGCTTAAATGTACGCCCGTATACTTCAAACGGCACCTCAGGACCGATGTCATCAAGCAGGTCATCGAATAACGGAGAATTATTCAAAACGGTAAGATCGTTATTCGCAACCGCTACCCGAAAAAATGCATGCCAAATCCACAAGTCGTATGACGCAACGGCTTCAAGCATTATAGTTGGATACTTTTTATCACCCCTATGAAACTAGCCTTGCCATTCTTTCGGACAATTCTTCCATTCCCAATGTATACAATCGATGCTTCTCAACATTCCTGGTATCTTATGAACCATGTTATGTGCGTGGTATAAGTTGCGAATGTCATTCTCATTTGGTGTTCTTAAAAACTCCTTCCCAAACAACTGGATTATGCACATAGTAAAAAAAAATCTAGACAATCGCGTGCACAGTGTTCCCCTATTTGTAAATACTCATCTAATGCATCCGGTGATATTCCATAAGCCAATTGGCGTAGGGCACATGTGCATTTAATAATCACACTAAAACTCATTAGACCCGCACCATTGGGTCGGACTCTAAAGAAATCAAAATACGGGGGAAGAGGATGATTAGTTTGAATATATATACCTTGTACTATTTCTAAAAATAGTTTACGGCTCATACGATAATGACGCAGAAAATTTTCATCCGTATATTTTGGTTCGTTACCAAAATAGTCAGCCATTAGACGTGCTTCGACAGCTTCACGTTAACGGGGGATGTATCTACGGCGGCGTGAAGGACCGGCTTCTTGATTTTGCAACGATTGCTCGTACTCAAACTCTTGGAGAATCATCTCTAGCTCCGTTATCTCTTCAAGGTCACTAACACTGTAATAAGATGATTCACTCATGTTTCTTGCTTTTATATATTTAAGTGTTTTGAAATAAAAGTTGTGTAAATTTGATTGAAATGTGTAAAATATGTTTGATATTTATAGTGTTAATATGTTTGTTTAAAAAAATAATAATAATAAAAAAAAATAAAAAATAAATAAAAAGGTTTACGTTCGAAATTAAAACATTATATAACGTTTANCAAGTGAGTAATTGCACCTATTGCTTTTACAACTGCATTCAGACAAAGAAATACTAAATTACTAATTGCTATGACACCTCTTTTCTTACTTCGGTATCTTTTTCTGGGTTAAAACTCGTTCATAATAATTAGTACAAGGACTGATATTGGTTTGAAGGAAGAACGAAAGGGTTACTGTGAAGATTGCGAACAGTGGTGAAATATTATAGGAATCAATGAGTTGTGACTTGTGACAGCAGTGGTAGGGTAGGATCAAGAAAGGACAGATATTTTTCTTTTGGGTAATTACCAACAGGAACGGGAAGAACAAATCCTTTTCTATTACAGTCGATATCAATAAAAGCTTCACATGAATATATTTTGAATTAAAATTTCAAACCACGATGAAAGACCAAGGAAAATATAATACGGAGTAATATATGTACTCTATAGTTAGCTAACACACATATACAACTTGTTCACAGCCACACTTTGTAATTCTACTTGAATAAATATTAGTATATTACAGTATAAAACAAAATGCGGAAACCACATATATACTTAACGAGTCTGTATACGACGACTTAATGATAAACATGCCTAATGGATATGTCTAGTCTGTTAAATAATGATCTATAGTTAAGTTAATTTCTCTCGCATTATCTTGAATTCACATATTCGATTCTTAAATATGCGTTTAGGCATACATATTTCACTTGGTTTACATTTAGAGCAAAAGTTATTCCTAAGTTGGATTGATTGGTTTAATATCTCATGTTATATCCATCATGAAATGACTATGGTAATTTTTATTACCTATCACCTTGTGCTATAGGTTGTTTATTATACAATTTGCCCATAAAGAAATTTAATTATCTCTATATACGTATGAAAATGTAAAAAGAAGAAAGAGTTACTTAACAGTTATCCAAGAAAAATTACCTGTTAGTATTATATCTATATAGCATGTTGAAAAAATTTACTTACCATAGTATGAAGGATGCATGAATGTGTGCATGTATTTGTTTAAACATTCAATAATTCGTACCAGCGTAAATCATAGGTGTTTTTGACGAAAGTGGGCTTACAAGACACAAAATCAACAAGAAGATTTGGAGATGTTTCCATTAAGATAAGAATGCATGATAAGTCAAGTCTTGCAATAATGATAGAAAAATGGATAATTTAGTTTTATTAATATATAATTAATACTAATATTGATTTATTCAATTGGCATGTACAGTTAGACATTCTCTTGTCTTTTCTGACAGTTTGCAGACCTTTTGCTTTGATAACTTTTAGGGGTGAGTTAGCCACACCCTCCCTAAGCCACACCCTCCCTATGATTGATGCTTCTGCTGGTTGTACGGTATGCTTCACGGGTTGTACTGTTTGACCAAAATAGGTGGACCCCCCATGGTAGGGAGGGTGTGGTTATTGCATCCCAACTTTTATTCCCAAAATACAATGCACTACATTATTGTACGGTACCATTGTTGAGGCATGGTTTTTTCTTCTGACTTTTGGATTCAGAGATACTTGCCAGAAACTTTGTGTATTTACGAGGATGCCTTTAGCCAATAAGTTAATAATGATTGTTTTGGAAAGATTTTATTATTTTTTTTATATTTTGTTTATTATAATGTCGAATAAATTACGAGTATAAGACTTCCCAGTTCTACCAACTCCTCTAAGATGATTCCTCTCAAGCGTTTTGGCTACATACAATCATACTATCTCTTATGTATAATTTCTTTCAACTTGCAGCGGCAAAAAAATTTGTACTGACTTTTAAAAGTTTTGGCAGCCGCCAACGCTGATATCGTAGGCAATAAGATGGTGTAGTCATGTGCACATCATTACTTATTTTTACCGCTAAACCTTTGTAGTGGTTAAGACATTCATTATCAATTACATATACCCATTTTAAATATCTAAATACCTCACAAAACACCCAAACACAACTACAACGGCCCTTAATAACTACAACGACAATAAACACTACTACAACGACCAAAAAACTACAAAGCCCATAAACAACTAGAAAAACCCTGACCAAACTACCTCGACTCTAAACAAATACAA
Source organism: Artemisia annua (assembly GCA_014162995.1). Classification (NCBI taxonomy): domain Eukaryota; kingdom Viridiplantae; phylum Streptophyta; class Magnoliopsida; order Asterales; family Asteraceae; genus Artemisia; species Artemisia annua. The sequence goes on from LBNU01038824.1 coordinate 47,187, forward strand.
CTCAAAGCATCGACCATGGAGAAGATCTAACAATGAAAGGAGAACATCATGTCTTCCAACTCCAAACAACACCTAAGCATTTAAGGGAATCACCAGATAGGAAGCATGGAAATGGGTGAATAAACCGACCACAACTTTGACACTAAGATTATACCTGCCAAAATCTAAAACCAGAGTGTTTCGCCCACACAAACCAACCAAGTGGTGACACAGTAATATGTAGAATCGGTTGACGAAGAAGAGCGCCTATTAACATAAAACCGTCGCATGTCAAGACTACCTTGACCTTTGATGACCTTACCTGACCCTTAAGCGTTGTGGAGAATAACCCAAACAACCACCGAATATTGAGACAAGTTCAACAATCTGAATCACGCTATGCCAACGACAAAACATATCTGAACTACCACAACGATATCCGAAAAAACAACCATATTATCCCTATTGAAACTACAATGACCAGCTGTTAACCTCTTGAAACACCACGCATACCACATCGGCCTGGTGAAGCAACAAACAACCGTTTCTAAACCATACCAAATGAAACAATAACCACAATATGTGAACCATACTAAATGAACCAACAACAACCATATCTGCACCACACAAACTGACGCAGGACGCAGAAGCGAATTTTAATAACCCCTAATCCAAGGGTTGATAATGAGGATAAAACCTCTAAGGAATAAAACCCTAACAAGAGATATACTCTTAAAACGTAAAGTTTTTAAATAATCAAGATCAAAATATTTCAATTACGATGAAAGAAACCCTATATTAAAAAATAGATTGGGGAGAAAATTATCTTTCTACCCCAAGACTCCTAATAAAATTAGAAAATCAGTTCCAAACTTAACACTAAACAAAAGTCACGACACATTAATAATATGACATTTAGGTAAAAACATATATGCCAATAAAAATAAACATCTACCCACGGAGTTATTGGCATCCATATTCCACCTACATGCCAAACACTTGTTTCCCTCCAATAAAATATTGAACCAAGCGCCCCTCTTATGTTCTTTACTTTGTTATCCTCATTATTGCCCCTTAATTTAAAAGAACTCAACCCGAGTTCTCATGGGTAGTTGCTTCATCTACCTCATAAATCTTCATCTGATGACGCTTGTCAGCCATAGCCTTGAACTCTACATTAACTCAATGATCATCAAATCTTCAATTACAACAAAAATAGTTTCTATGTTTTCCAATGAAAATCATATTTAAATTTAACCCATAATCAAATCACAAACCTTTAAATCCTTCACTCATTTGGAATCCATGATTAGCTCACAATTAAAACCCTTCACATCTTTATCATCATTAAAATCTACAACTTTTTCTACACAAGTCTTCAAAGTACTAACAAATACTAAAGTTCAAATTCTATTTTCATGTTGCGCACAAACTTGATGTTCTTGGATTTTCTCAGCGTGCTCTTCAATAACCTCGGTCCTCAACGTCGTTTCTTCTATATTAACATCGGCCATTGGTACATGTACAAGCACTTCGGATGGAATCATTGCAAATTTCTTTCCTTCTCATAAGAAAAGGTAGAGATTATGCCTTAGATCATAAAAACATTAACTTCACATCGCCATGATTTTCCCAACCAAATATGACAATCCTCAATGTCATCCAATTCACAAAACATTGCATGTTTATTAGACCTACCAATAATATTGGCATCCTAATACTTGGCTTTTAATCGGACAAATCTCTATTGGTAAATTAGAATAACTAACCAATTTTTTCGACACCAAATTCCTAGCATGATTGTCAGTAGTTAAAGAAAATACCTTATTATTGATAATAGCTTTTTCATTTCCTCCCATTCACTAACCCTTTTATTGTTGAAGGGGAATGATTGTTTACACAATTGCTTATGGTTGGACGGTTTCTTCGACCTTCGTGTTTGTCGCCCTCGTAACTTTCATGATTGTTACCTCCACCTACGAACACGACACGTAGCTTTTTATAGATAGTGGGATTACTGCCGAATTTGGATATCATTTTAATATAGTCGCGATCCATGTGTTCTCCAGAGCATACCCCGCCGACAATACGGGTTTTTAAATATTCTACATCATTCACCATCCAGGATACTAACAAGCTCTAGATGTCAACTAACGCATGACGNATTCGACCGCCGACGGTTTCTTCGACCTTCGTGTTTGTCACCCTCGTAACTTTCATGATTGTTACCTCCACCTACGAACACGACACGTAGCTTTTTATAGATAGTGGGATTACTGCCGAATTTGGATATCATTTTAATATAGTCGCGATCCATGTGTTCTCCAGAGCATACCCCGCCGACAATACGGGTTTTTAAATATTCTACATCATTCACCATCCAGGATACTAACAAGCTCTAGATGTCAACTAACGCATGACGCGGAAGCGAATTTTATAAAAACCTAATCCAAGGGTAACCCAAATCAAATATGTAGAACCGTAGAGGGGGTGAATACGGTTTCTTTGGGTTTTTGAGTGTTTAAAAACTTTAAGCCTTGAAGAAAAACCAAGTGGTTCAGGATGGGGGGTTTAGACCATCCGTACGTGCAGTTGCGAATCCACGACACGATACTATTCACTCTAGTATAATCCTTTCGGTGGACTACAAACCGTTACAATTCACTCCACCGATATTCCCTAATATCGATGCTCACAAAGAAGGAGTTACTCACCAATGGTATTCTACCCTCGGAAACCACCCAAAAGAATCTCGCGATTCGACTTCACCTAAGGGTCACCAAGACCACATCCAAAACTTCCCACCGGAAGTATCAAACCCCAACTAGATCCCCAATGATCTAGGCTTGGTCACCAAGACACAAGACTTCCCTTACAAACAATTGAATGAATGAATAAGTGTTTGTTTAAGCCAAGCCCTAACCTAACCTAGAGACTCGATTGTAGTAGAAAGGGTAAAGATAAGAAGACCCTCGACACAATCACAAGAGTGGATTAAGTTCTTGAGATTCTTCCCTTGCAAAGAGACGCGTTCTTTCAATGATGTTAGTGTGAAAACTAAGAACACAAGATAGAATTAGAGGATTAGAGNAATAAGTGTTTGTTTAAGCCAAGCCCTAACCTAACCTAGAGACTCGATTGTAGTAGAAAGGGTAAAGATAAGAAGACCCTCGACACAATCACAAGAGTGGATTAAGTTCTTGAGATTCTTCCCTTGCAAAGAGACGCGTTCTTTCAATGATGTTAGTGTGAAAACTAAGAACACAAGATAGAATTAGAGGATTAGAGAGAAAGAATGTAGAGAGAAAGAATAATGGCAAGGGGTAAGGAATACAAGAGCCAAGGGGGGTATTTATAGGCCAAGACCCAAACTTGGGAATATTTTACCGAGATCGACGCGTTGCCCACGCGTCAACGCATGGGTGACGCGCCAGAGTCACTATAAGATTTTCCCAAGTGTTGAGTTTTGGTCTTGTAAATACCTACCCTTGCTAAACCCCTAATTGTACTTCACACACTAAACCTTATCATTAATCAATCTAAGGTTTACCAACTCAAATAGATAATTTGGAAAATCTTTTGTGAATTGTTTATTAGGAAACCAATTATCGAAGATAGAAGGGTAGAAAGGATAATTGGGTAGGGGTAGAATAGGTATTCCTCACATGGCATAAAAGAGAGAAGAGAATATGCCATGGAATATTCAACTATAGGGAAGAGTGAGTGAGGTTGGGTTAAGAAGTAACCATGGTTGGGTTAGAACAAAGTATGTAGAGAATAAACCATAGTTGGGTTAGAAGTGAACCATGGTTGGGCTAAGAGAAGGATATTCCAAAGGATATTCCATTTCTTGGGAATGAAGGTGAAATGGATGGTTGAGATGTGTTGTAGAGAAATGGATGGTTGAGATGAAGAGTGTGTAAGGAATATAAGAGATGAGTTGGATTGTGTAAGAGTGAAGAGATGTGTGTAAAGGAATATGAAAGAGTTGGATGTGATGGGGAGCCTAGTGTGTATAGAGAATGAGATGGTTATGAGTAGTGTGTGTAAATTTGAAAATAAAGTTGTTGGGGTGTAAGGAATAAGTTGGTTGGACATGATGTGTGTAAGAGTGTAAGGAATATGTAAGGGTGACAAGATGGGGAGCCTTGTGTGTGTGAAAAAGGGTATGTGAGTGAAGTGTGTGTATTTTGAATGTAAAGGTATGTTTATGTGAGTTATATTTGAAAGTATGTGTGTGTAGAAAAGTGTATATGGGGAATGTAAAGTGGAGAGAATATTGTAAAAGGGGAATCTTTGTGTAGGAGTGTGGGAGACAAAAGGTTGTAAAGGTGTAAGAGGTGTAAGGGAATATTAAGGAATGTCGGGGATAAGATTTGTTTATGTAAAATGTGATTAAGAGGAGATTACGGAATAATCTAATTGTCATTAAGAAAGAAAAGGTTTAGACAATTATGATTATAAGTTGAAAAAATTCAAAGGTTACTTATATTCTCAAGTAACTCAACGTCGAGAATCCATAATCTCATAACTCGTGACTTTCCACGACTCGACGTTCTCAACTAACACCTTGGCACAAACAAGCCAAGTGCTTTGCATCATTGTAAAGCATATCCCATGAGGGAAAAGATGCGTTTACGCAAAGTGACCTTTGACTTAGTTTGACCAATAATGGAGTAAACCCGTTACGTGATTAGAGAAGACGTAAGCACGGGTTATGAGCATATGAATGCTTTCACTTGATGTTACGTGAAACATATAAGCTCCCTAGGTTTAGAAAAACCTTGGCTAGAGGCGTTTGATAAAAATCTTGAGTTGGCGCTTTCCCGAAAACGGGTATTTTAAAAGTGGGATCTCTCTAATCCTAAAACTCGTTTCGAGTGTTCTCAATTAAGCATATAGCATATTCATACCTACTATGAAAGATCCACATTTGTTGGGTAAGGGACAGCCGACTTTCCAAGTTCGTCCCGATATTCACAGAAGCCTGGCGCGTCGCCCATGCGTTGACGCGTGGGCAGCGCGTCAGGAGCAGATATGTGAGTCGGGGGAACTTTGGCTAACGTTTGTTATTTTATGTGTTTCGAAGGTTTATTTGTCATCATTTAAACATTAGGAGATCTTGATAATGTTGCCTCAACAATCTCCCCCTTTTTGATGATGACAAATAAATTCCGAAAGCAAATAAAATTACAAAACTTAGCGAAGACAAAGCGCGCCTTTGATATAGCTTGCGTCTTGACCTTGCCTTGTAATTTGATGAAGCCATTGTCTTTAACTTGAATTGGTCTTCACACACTTGCTTTCTTTCTCCCCCTTTTGTCGAATAAAAAAGGCGGGACTTCCAATCAAACCAGGTTTCGAACATGGGCCTGTGGGATAAAATAAGTAGCTTGTATCTGCACCCGAATGTGGTCCCCCTTGATCATAACTCCCCCTAGATCGTTGCTCCCCCTTGTTCCAAGGCGGGGATCCATGAGTCAAGAGCCTCACCTTTACGGTGGCCTAGCTACATAAAACATACAACACCAAACAACCAAGCAATGCTCACATGTGAAGGTCCAAAATGGGTTAGGTAACCATTTGGATACTTACAATATTGGTTAGTCCACAATTTTATATATATATATATATATATATATATATATATATATATATATATATATATATATATTTGTCCAATATGACTCCAATAACCATTTGTTGAGCATGATAAAAAGAAAAGAGCGTATTTATAATTATCATAGAGCTTACAAGCTATAGATACAATCATGTCATGAAAACATGAGATCTTAGGACAACAAAACACATACTAAGCACTCACAATACACTCATTACAAATTAATCATTTAAGATACTAATTCTTGTGATCTTCAAGGTTGTCATCAAAAGTGTCATCACCCCTATCATTATGCATAATGCATGTCATGTTGGAGGCCAATGCTTGTAGCATCTTTACTCCTTCATGAAGGGAATTGAGCATTTCACGATTTTCTTCTCTATTATCCTTAATAGCATTAAGCATGTCAATTGTGTTTTCACAACAAATTGCATGGTTGCCCTCACGAAGTTTCGGGCTTAAGGGCTTCCTTATCTTTTCCCAAATCTTTTCTTCTCCAATACCTCTAAATGGAGACGTTGTGGCTAAAGCATGACTAAGATTGCACCAAACATCATCTTGCATGATCTTTTCTAGGTTGGTTCTAGGGTATTGTTGGTGTTGGTCATTATTCATAAACCATCCTTTTTCAATTCCATTGTCCTTGATAGGAGCTTGAGGAACCACAATGTTGTCAACATCTTCTTGACTACTATTGTTCGCTTTCAAGGAATTAGTGTCACTACTCAAGAAGATGACATTGTCAAGAACATTGTTTGGAGAGGATGGATGGCTATTCATTTTAAACTTTGATTGAGATTTTAGGTGTAATACTTTAGTCAAGATGTCTAATCCTTAAATAATAGTGAAGTTGGATATAGGTATGGGTAATAGTTCATATTATCCAACGGATCTTAAGGCAATTAGTAGTAAGATACCTCATGATGTGTACAAATTGCAAGAATCAAGAGAAAGAGAATACATAGAAAAGATAATTATGCCTTATGGTTTGAAGTAACAAGGATGATTGAGTTTAGTTAGTTTGTAATAAACAAATTACTTATATAGTAACTAGATTCTAGAACACATAATATATATCTACATCTCATCATACATGAACCAAGTGCAAGTATCTGATGTAAGTCATCTCTAGAATGTAGTTGTATGTGTATAGAGATCAAGTGTATTCTAATTGTTGAGTACACAAACTAGATCCTATGAACCATCACACATTGTATAGAAGGTCATTGTACAATGATTGATATCTTCGGTTTATAGTTTGTTGTGTAGTATGTGGACCTTAGTAATTCATATATGTTCCTTGCAACAACAATATAAGTTTCTAAGATCTCGGATGAGATACTTAGTTTATTAGGTCTATTCATTGGGTATTTTATTTCGTTATGCAATACCACACCGAATTCAAGTCACGGGAAATTCTCTTCAACTACGTTAGTTTGTATGTTTGCATAAAATCTTTTCTTTTCTATTATACCCTAAACACATAGCATGCATATTTCACATAATTTGAACAAATAGATATAGATACAAACTCCTTAATACGAGGGTGAGTCGTGATTCGAATTTTGTCTAATCTTGGTAATTTAACACAAATGACCTTCAATCTTATTAAGTTTTAGTAAGATATTTTGTGTTAAGTTTTCTTGTTCACCACACAAAGTATAGGCATGTAGAATCTAGAATATTATCAATCATCGTTTGAATAATGAGTTGATTAATATTTTTCCTCTCGGAAAGCATGCGATGACATTTCCTACCATGCCTTCACATAAGTCCTAGTCACATAAGCACATAAGCTCGAAGAGCATCTATAGGACTTGAAAACGACTCCTAGACATCACACACTAGCTTAAAGATTGTTCTCCTAATAAGCACGTCAACCGTGATCATCTAGACCTATCACAAAACACTTTGGATGTTTGAAAAATGTCATGTCAAAACTTAGACTTGTTTATTTTGTGACCTAAGTGTCCTTTTGTTCAAGTCACCAATGACTTGTTCTATTGGACGACCCCTCGCTTCTCTCACTTCCTTAGGATTGCCTTCATCTGAAACATTAACTTGTAATGACGACAACCTTTCCTGATCTTGAACTATATATTCATCGACCACATCATCTTCTACCGAAGGAGATGCTTTAGGATCGGGCATGTTCTCATCAAAGGTAACATTGAGAGATTCCTCAATCCTCATTGTTTCCTTGTTAAGCACTATGTATGCTTTACTAGTTTGAGAGTATCCTAAGAACACACCTTCATACGACTTTGGGTCAAATTTGGTGAGATATTCCTTGGTGTTTAGTATAAATACTTTGCAACCAAATACCCTAAAATACTCCAAGGAAGGCTTCCTATTTCTAAGTATTTCATATGGTGTTTTATTTATGACCTTTCTAATATAGACTCTATTGAAAATATAACATGCGGTATCTAAGGCATGACACCAAAACTTTTGTGGAATGGATTGCTCGTCAAGCATAGCCCGACTCATCTTTCTTAACTTACGATGTGTTCTTTCAACAATCTCAGGCGATTGAGAAGTGAACGGGCCCGATAAGTTATAAGATATTCCATGTTGTTCACAAAAGCTTCCAAATTGCAATTTTTCAAAATCACTACTATGATTCGTCTTTATTGAAACAATAGAACAATCAAGTAGGTTTTCAAGCTTTTTTCTTAAAATGTCAAATTTATTTTGGGCTCCATCTTTAGTTTCTAAAAATAATATCCATGTATAATTTGAGTAGTCATCAACAATCATCAAAGTATAGAAGTTTCCTCCGTAGCTTTGGATTGGAGATGGACCATACAAATCTAAGTGCAACTACTCTAAAACCCTATTAGTTTCCACTTCATTTCTATTCCTATTGTTTGCTTGTCCTCGACTCCCTAGAAATGTATCACAATAATGTCTTCCAAAGCTCAACTTTATTAAATTTCTTACCAGCTCGTTGGAAGCTAGATTTTGGACTAACCTTATATTGGCGTGACCTAACCTCCTATGCCAAAGAGTTGAGTTATCCACCATGGATGTAAGACATATGTGTTGTTTGGATTTATCTCCTAACTTGCATGTATACAAGTTATTCCTCCTAAGACCTCTAGCCAACACTTTACCATCTTTACTAATAGTACAATCTACTTTAGTAAACTTAACCTCACAATCATCATCACTTAATTGACAAACACTAATTAAATTAAAGTTAAGACCACTAGCATGCTCAACATTGGTAATTTCTATGGAGTCATGAAGGACGTTACCTTTGCCGATAATTTTGCCGTTAGGTTTACTTCCAAAAATGACTTGATTGCCGTCATACGCCTTGTATGAAGTGAACAATCTCCTATTCCCGGTCATGTGTTTAGTGCAACCGCTATCCACTATCCACTCATCCGGTTGTAGATCACTTTTGAGGCAAACCTACAACAAAGATACAACTCATGCTTTTGGTACCCATTGTCTCTTGGGTCCATTTTGGTAAGCCTTTAGAGTGCCCAAGCTAAACATTCTTGGGTCTTGAAGCAAGACACATAGTTTCTCAATACCAAATCTAGAAAAAGAGGACCAAGGATTGTTTTGAAAATTATTTTGATTTTGAAAGCTTGGTCTATAACTATGATATGTTTGCAGTCTAAAGAAACTTTGGTTTGAATAGGAGTTGTCTCTCCTTTGATGGTTGTTATATTGGTATTGAGATGACCTTTGATTATAATTATAAAAGTTTCTTCTTTGATTAATTTGAAAGGAGGGTTTTTGATTGTGTGAAGTAAAAGGTCTCACATTTGGTGTAGATAAGATTGGTCTATGATTTACTCGAGGTTGGGTATAACCAAGTCCATTACGAGATCCCGAGTTATAATTTTGTTTTGGGTTTTCTTTTCTTGCAATGGGAGCTTGGTTACCTCGAGTATTTGCAAAAGAGGCTTGAGGAGTAATTGGTTTAACAACATTTCTTGACGTAGATCCAATTTCTCTCAGAGCCCTGGCACGTTGCTGGCGCGTCAGTTTCGGAATTTCTTGGATCGTTGTCTTGACTTGATTTAACAAACACCATTGGTTTTGTTAGACTCTCAGAAGCGATTTTTACTTGTTTTGAAAATCCAAGACCTCCCTTATCTTGAGACACTTTTTGTCGACTTTTTATTTCTTCTAAATCATTTGTGCTCTTTTTGTATTTAGAAAAACTTAAAGACTCTTTTTGAAGTTTGGATACTTTGTCATTCAAAGAGTTAACCTCAAGTGTGAGTTCTTCACATCTTTTACATAGTTCAATCGCCTCTTAGCAATGCTTTAGTATCTTTACTTCCCTTTCTAGATCATAGACTCTTTCATTGAATTTAACACGTTCTTGTTCAAGAAGACGTTTTTTTAACAACTTTTTCAAAATCTTTTCTAAAATCATCATTAAACTTAACTAGTTCCTCATTCTCCTTTTGCTATTAATATCTAGATTATTAGAAGAAGAAGGGTTTTGAGATACCTCAAGTTTTTCTTGTGCCATGAGACAAGTAGCTTCATTGGTTGGTTGATCTTCTTCTTCACTATCACTCCATGCTCCACTGACGAACGCCTTGTTGACTTTAGGCTTCGGACACTCATTCATGAAGTGGCCTTTCTCACCACAATTATAGCATGCTTGAGTTTTCCTAGAGCTTTCACCAACCTTGTTGTCTATACCTCGACTTCTACCAAGGTTGTTTCTTCCACCATTTCCTCAGTTACCAAACCTATTACCTCGCCTAAAGTTTCCGCCTCTCCTAAAGAACCTCCTAAAGTTCTTGGCCATGAGGTTGTACTCTTCATCATCTTCATCGTCTTCTTCATCGCTTCCCTCTTGACTTTCACTAACATCACTAGCTTGACTCTTAGTGACCTTAGCTTTAAGGGCCAAAGACTTTACTTTCTCCTTCTTGTCTTTGGTAGCAACCTTGTCATTTTTAAGGATCATTTCACAGACTTTGAGGTTGCCGATGAGGTCATCAAGGGGAAGTTCCGCCAAATTCTTGGCTTCTTCAATGGTCGTCACCTTCGGCTGCCAGTTCACTGGAAGAGCTCGAAGAAACTTTCTGACATGGTTCTTATTATAGAAGCTAGGATCTAGAGCCATGAGGCTTGTGATGATAGCGTTGAACCGTGTGTAACCATTGTCAATGGTTTCATCATCGGAGATCGAAAACTTCTCATATTGTTGGATGAGTAAGTCGATCTTGCAATCCTTGACTTGTGAATTCCCTTGATGAGTAATGATGAGTGAATGCCAAATCTCCTTGGTGGTCTTACAAACATGAACTCTCTCGAACTCCCTTCGAGGTAGAGCATTGTAGATCATCATTTTATCTTCTTGGTTTTTAACAAGCTTTTTCTTTTCATCTTCTTTTAGTTCCGAGTAGGGCTTTTCAACCATCAACTTGGTTTCGGTACCTAACATCATGAAAACAAAGTCTCCATTTTGAATGATGTCCCACAAGTCAAGATCCTTTGACCTAACATAGGTCTCAAACCGGGTTTTCCAAAAACAAAACCCATCGGTTTCTAGCAAAGCTGGTCTTTGCATAGAACACCCCTCAACGTAGTCCTCTTGAGCTATGGATCTATACTCAACTTTACCAAAAATCTTCGTTAGGATTTTAGATTTTTAGAAAAGAAGTTTTTGACTTAAAATGACTTCTCGGGAAGGTTTTAACACTAAAAAACTTGAGTATTCCACTCTGGTACCAATTGTAGAACCATAGAGGGGGTGAATACGGTTTCTTCGGGTTTTTGAGTGTTTAAAAACTTTAAGCCTCGAAGAAGAACCAAGTGGTTGTACTAGAATCCAACAACCACAAACACAACCAAAGTATATAAAGCAAGTAAATGACACCACGATATATACTGGTTCGGGATGGGGGTTTAGACCATCCGTACGTCCAATTGCGAATCCACGACACGATATTATTCACTCTAGTATAATCCTTTCGGTGGACTACAAACCATTACAATTCACTCCACCGATATTCCCTAATATCGATGCTCACAGAGAAGGAGTTACTCATCAATGGTATTCCGCCTTCGGTAACCACCCAAAAGAATCTCGTGATTCGACTTCACCTAAGGGTCACCAAGACCACTACCAAAACTTCCCACCGGAAGTATCAAACCCCAACTAGATCCCCAATGATCTAGGCTTGGTCACCAAGACATAAGACTTTCCTTACAAACAATTGAATGAATGAATAAGTGTTTGTTTAAGCCAAGCCCTAACCTAACCTTGAGACGCGATTGTAGTAGAAAGGTTAAAGATAATAAGACCCTCGACACAATCACAAGAGTGGATTAAGTTCTTGAGATTCTTCCCTTGCAAAGAGATGTGTTCTTTCAAAGATGTTAGTGTGAAAATTAAGAACACAAGATAGAATTATAGGATTAGAGAGAAAGAATGTAGAGAGAAAGAATAATGGCAAGGGGTGAGGAATACAAGAACCAAGGGGGTATTTATAGGTCAAGACCAAAACTTGGGAATATTTTACCAAGATCTGCGCGTTGCCCACGCGTCAACGCGTGGGTGACGCGCCAGAGTCACTGTAAGATTTTCCCAAGTGTTGAGTGTTGGTCTTGTAAATACCTACCCTTGCTAAACCCCCAATTATACTTCACACACTAAGCCTTATCATTAATCAATCTAAGGTTTATCAACTCAAATAGATAATTTGGAAAATCTTTTGTGAATTGTTTATTAGGAAACCAATTATCGAAGATAGAAGGGTAGAAAGGATAATTGGGTAGGGGTAGAATAGGTATTCCTCACATGGCATAAAAGAAAGAAGAGAATATGCCATGGAATATTCCTCCATAGGGAAGAGTGAGTGAGGTTGGGTTAAGAAGTAACCATGGTTGGGTTAGAAAGAAGTGTGTAGAGAATAAACCATAGTTGGGTTAGAAGTGAACCATGGTTGGGTTAAGAGAAGGATATTCCATTTCTTGGGGTGGAAGGTGAAATGGATGGTTGAGATGTGTTGTAGAGAAATGGATGGTTGTGATGAAGAGTGTGTAATGAAAATAAGAGATGAGTTGGATTGTGTAAGAGTGAAGAGATGTGTGTAAGGGAATATGTAAGAGTTGGATGTGATGGGGATCCTAGTGTGTATAGAGAATGAGATGGTTGTGAGTAGTGTGTGTAAATTTGAAAATAAAGTTGTTGGGGTGTAAGGAATAATTTGGTTGGATATAATATGTGTAAGAGTGTAAGGAATATGTAAGGGTAACAAGATGGTGAGCCTTGTGTGTGTCAAGAAGGGTATGTGAGTGAAGTGTGTGTATTTTGAATGTAAAGGTGTGTGTATGTGAGTTGTATGTGAAAGTATGTATGTATAGAAAAGTGTATATGTGGAATGTATAAAGTGGAGAGAAAATTGTAAAAGGGGAATCTTTGTATGGGAGTGTGGGAGACAAAAGGTTGTAAAGGTGTAAGAGGTTTAAGGGAATAAGATTTGGTTATGTAAATTGTGATTAAGAGGAGATTAAGGAATAATCTAATTGTCATTAAGAAAGAAAAGATTTAGACAATTATGATTATAAGTTGAGAAAATTCAAAGGTTACTTATATTCTCAAGTAACTCAACGTCTAGAATCCATAATCTCATAACTCGTGACTTTCCACGACTCGACGTTCTCAACTAACACCTTGGCACAAACAAGCCAAGTGCTTTGCATCATTGTAAAGCATATCCCATGCGGGAAAAGATGCGTTTACGCAAAGTGACCTTTGACTTAGTTTGACCAATAAGGGAGTAAACCCGTTACGTGATTAGAGAAGATGTAAGCATGGGTTATGAGCATATGATTGCTTTCACTTGATGTTACGTGAAACATATAAGCTCCCTAGGTTTAGAAAAGCCTTGGCTAGAGGCGTTTGATAAAAAGCTTGAATTGGCGTTTTCCCGAAAACGGGTATTTTAAAAGTGGGATCTCTCTAATCCTAAAACTCGTTTCGAGTGTTCTCAATTAAGCACATAGCATATTCATACCTGCTTTGAAAGATCCACATTTGTCGGGTAAGGGGAAAGCCGACTTTCAAAGTTTGTCCCGATATTCACAGAAGCTTGGCGCGTCGCCCACGCGTTGACGCGTGGGCAGCGCGCCAGGAGCAGATATGTGAGTCGGGGGAACTTTGGCTAACGTTTGTTATTTTATGTGTTTCGAAAGTTTATTTGTCATTATTAAAACATTAGGAGATCTTGATAATGTTGCCTCAATAAAATAGAACAAGGATGAAACCTCAAAATGGAATTAAAACCCTGATAAAAGACATACTTTTATTCAATAATCAAGAATCCAAATATTTTAAAAACTAAAATGAAAGAAGCCATATATATTCTTAGGGAAAAGATAGATTGGGGAGAAAGTAACCTTTCCCCAAGGCTCCGAATAAAACAAGAAAAATCAATTCCAAACTTAAACCTAAACAAAAGTCATGGCACATTAACAATATTAACACTAGGTAAAACATAGGTGCCAATAAAAATAAAACATCAATCCAAGAGTTATTAGCATCCATGTTCCACCTAGATGCCAAACATTTGTTTCCTTTCAACAAAATAACGAACCAAACACCCCTCTTATGTTCTTTACTTTGTTGTCCTCATCACAAACTGCCTCGACGGTTGACCTTACTAAAACTTACAAAAACCGGCTCTGAATCACTCAAATTTAATGAACCAGAAACAAGCCAATCTAAACCACACAAACCACACCGGCACTTAAAGAACGATCCAAAAATCTTTACCTTAATACTACCGTTGAACCAAAATGTAAAATTATCTACAAAATAAAAGACTTGAGGGAGTTCCTCTGAGCCGCCGACCGAAGTCGACGGTTAGGGAGACGATGGTGGCGGTGGCGGCGAAGATGGATTTAAGATTAGGTGCGTTTTTTAGAAAGAGGTTGGAGTCGCAATAGAAGTTTATCATTAATACATTAACATAATTGTAATACCTAAACTACGTATATGCATAAGGTTATTAATTTTAAAATGAAAGGATAGGTATAGTGACATGCAAGTACTCATGTAAAAGCTATTTAAATTCTCACAAAAATATAACAGTTCTGTAAGAATAACTCTTAACACGTGGCTATAATGCAAAGACCCATGATATGTATTTATCTTTTGTCTTCCTCTCTAAAGTTTATGTAAGGATATCTGAAAAATTATTATTTTACAAACCGTATTTAATAATACACGGTTAAAAAGGTTAATAACGGAAAAACTTATTATAAAGTCTCGTATATTATGCAAATTCAATACATGTCTAACCTCATGCGTGCACAAGACCTATAAATAGTATATAACTAGTTTTGAGGTTCATGCACGTTCAGGGTTCAGATATGAGTAGAACTGACTTAGAAATTTCACTATATGTCGGGGTATCGTCCCTTTTTGTAACACCCCCAAAATCTGGTACAGCGGAAGACTTTACAAAGTTTCGGGGTGCTACTTGGATTGGCACACAACACAAGTATAAGGAACATAATAACGATATCAAAGTTTAGATAGATGGTTTAAAAGGCGACTTAAAGTTTACAAGATAAAAGTAGCAAGCCCAAATCAAAGATAGATAGGTCCCAATTTTATTTTATCGGAGTGTTAGACTGATGACTGATCCCCGTGACCACTGCGCTTGCCAAGCCTTCAGTCCATGAACAGCAGATAAAGTACCTGAGAATACATGCTAAAAGGGTCAGCTACCAGCTAAAAGGGTCAGCTACCAGTTCATAGAGTTTAGACACAAAACAAGACGTAACGCAACGAATCTAAGACATAATGATAACTCCAAAACAACACATACCATAACCAAACAAAAGAATAATCCTATAGGTGCACACTATAGCTATATGCCGCACAAGTAGACATGTTATTATACCTCTACACGGAGTAGACGTAATATAATAATTCTACACAAAAGCAGCCCGCATATCTAATCCATAACCAAACAATAACATACCGACAACATAACCATAAAGATAAACAAGACCAAAACAGAACCGAAAAATCATAACAAGAATCCAAATAACATCACAATAACCAAAGAGATTTGACCAAGAAAATGATAAGTTGACGAGCATGTATCCCCCCCCCCCAAAGATAGGAAAACGATGAAAATAGGGGTTATGAACTCACCTGAAAGTAGTAAACGTAAGGTGATACGATAGAAGCAAACAACGACAGCTAGTAAGACACTGCACTGCGGGACCCGGCACAACTTATTAAATGAACTCGTTTTAGTATCTTATTCGAAACGAGTAAGCTCTTAAAAGTAAATTATTTCCAAAGATATTCCTTTTAAATGTTAAAATCTTATCGTTGTCTCCATTTATTTGTGTTTGGTATCATTCCTGTGAGCGGTTCAAACACGACATAGACTCGAGTGAACACATGCCAAGACAAGGATCAAAACCTAAACGACTTAAAAGACTAGGTCGGGGTCAAACGTTATTAGTTATAGTTTAATGAATTTCCCGAACGAATTGTTAAGTTCTTATCGAATTTATCACTCGATAAGTCCAATAATTCCTTCGTCTCATTTATTATCACGTTTATTGGACCATTAATAAATTTCTTCCGTCACGTTTATTGGACCCTTATTAGACTCGTTAGCTCAATAAGTTCGATAACCGTGAAAGTCGAACGTATTAATGTGAACCAATCCGTAACTCGTCGTGCAATTCTATGAACCCTATTATCTCCTAGAATGGTATGTTTTGATAAACGTGCCCTTGAAATGATTAGTAACTCATCCGTATTTACATTTAATATTGTTTGCCTTATTATTCACATTAAGTCTTTAAATAACGCCTTTTCCGTTATTTAATATTTTCTTTTTACTTTTGAAATACTAATTAATGCTTTAACGTTATTTAGTATTTCTTAGTAATTAGAAATATTATATACCGTCTTTATCGTCATTTTAATACTTATTGTTAGCTTACATATATATTAAGTAGTAAGTTCTCACTTACGACTCAATATATATAATTAGCTCGAATATATATATATATATATATATATATATATATATATATATATATATATATATATATATATATATATATATATATATATATATATATATGTGTGTGTGTGTGTGTGTATATATATATATATATATATATATATATATATATATATATATATATATATATATATATATATATATATATGTGTGTGTGTGTGTGTGTATATGTGTGTGTGTGTGTGTTCAATCATTATTATCTTTTTATGAGTTGCTCTTCATTCGAGTTTTGTTTATCAACGGGTCAACTAGTCAATCTAAATGTCCACATGTTCATAACAAATCTCTTTTGGCATTGTCGGGGCCACACGGGACTAAAAAGTCTCGGTAACTCCCGATGTGGCTCAAACAATGACAATGGCAACTATAATCATCCATAACAATCCAATAGCCGCAAACCAAACTTCAACCAATCGTGGTTAACTATGGCTCGCGTTCTATTCCTAATCTCCGTCATCTAAGTTTTCTCGATACTATAACGACATTAACACCAATAATCATAACAACAATATACTTGCCGAGACCCTGACGGTCTCGGCTCTACCCCTCGGCAAATCAACAACCCAAACGGATCCTCAATCATCACAAGTCGCCAACAATGTTAACAACTGATAAGGAGATATTTGTTACGCTTTTAGGGGGTCATTTAAGCCCTAAATCGTGATATTATGATCAAATATTACCTCAAATCGTTCCTTTTGTCATTTTAGGTACTTTGGACAAGAATTCTGGAAAATGGAGCATTTTGGACGTTTTTGGAGTTAAAAGTGAAGAAAACGACAAAGTCAAGAATCCAAGCTGGAAATAATACCTGACGGCGTCAGAAGTCACAAGGTGACGCCGTCACTTTATGAATCAAGAGAAGGATGATTGTTTACACTTGACGCGCCAGAGAAAAATATGAAGTATATAACGTGACGGCGTCACGTTATAAAAGATGTAGGCCGTCACGTATTGTCACAAAGAGAGACGGCCCAGAAGATTTAACACGGGACGAAATCAAGAAGATGGATTGGACGACAAGAAACCCTAATAGCGGCGAGATGACGGCGTCAGCCTCCAAAAGGGGATACCGTCACCTTTGTAAATCTATATATAGTTTTGGATTTTACATTCATTAGGGTGGAACTTTTGTGCAAAAAACCCTAGACGATTTTCACAGCTTTTGTAAGGGTTTCATACCCTTCTTTCATCCATGTTTAATTGAAGATAAGTCTACCTTTTAATCATTCAATATGTCTATGTGTTGTTTGATTTTCTTTTATGTCTGTCTTTCTTTTAACATGCTAGCTTAGGTTTTTTTGTGTTTGCTTAGATCTAATGAAACCTAGCTATTAATTATTGATTGTTGGTTTGTTTGATTGTATTGGGTGATTGATTTCGTGTTAGGCTTAAGAAAACTGGCCAACTTCCTATATGGTAATGTGCTTGAACGTCTTAAGAAACGTTTCCTGGTTGTGTACACCGGTGTTATTGGTTGTTTTTAATGCATAAGTGACTATTGGGGAGGCCATTATAGGATACTAGACGTATCGTCATAGGAAGAGATAGAAGCTTATAGAGTTGGGGAAGTACGTACACGCCCCCACGACTGGTATTAAGGAAAACAACCCTTCATCCAAACAATTATAACAAACCAATTAATTAATAAGAGATAGCTAGGGAGTAGTGAAATCTAAGTAAACACATTTTCTCATCATAAGAAGTTCACCACTTTTATTTTCTTGTTATTTTATTTTATTTGCATTAGTAGTTATTTGGGTTAGTTAATTAGCAACTAATTCCGCGCACTCTTCCAATACCGAGATTTTACTTTGCTTTCATAAAATATAAAAATACAAAAAGAATCATCCCTCACCTTTAGGCCTAGTTTACATAGCTTTCAATCCTAACGACACTATTCCCCTAGAGAACGATCAATCCCCCGGTACTTGCCACTCACTATACTACATCGGTCAGGTACTCTGCCTGGTGGGGATTGCAAGCTTCTCAAGATCCCTTGAGAAGTAAAACCTTTTGCAAGGTTGCAAAACCACACATCAACAACCTTACCAACGACAATCACTAAATAAACAACCATAATTATGCCGAGACCTCCACGGTCTCGGCCCCATTCCTCGACCTAACCTAATCAACAAAACAGACCCTTTCTTTCTCCTCCACGACAACAACAACAACTCGACAATGACAACAACAACAACTCGACAATGACAACAACAACAACAACCATGGCAACAACTCTCGACATCCACAATCCAAATCCTAACTCCTAAGCTTCTCGGCATACCCTCAACTAACCCAAAACTCTCGGCAAAACTTACAACATCCAATTCCACTACCAAATTCAATCCACAACTCACCAAGATCTAATTCCACCTCTAAACCTAATCCTAAACACCAACGAAAACAGGAAATGCAACAACAACAACAACAACAACAAGATTGCAACAACAAGAGCAATAATAATGAGAATAACATCTTGACAAGAACCCAACAACACAAGAACAACATTCGAAAGCCCCCAAATCCAAATCCCACTCTCGGCAAATCATAACACGACCAAAACCATTCCTAGAACTAAACCTAAACTATTCAATCCCAAATCCAACAAAACACAAGACTCATCCTAAATATCACTAGGCGAAACCTAAACGCGACCCAAATCACAACAACAACCATCTAAATGATACCAAACACAAATATTAATCTTGTTTTCATTTTTATTAATTTGTTATTATTATAGGGACCCTCAAAACCCATAGGTTTTGGATCCAACGAGGTACAAACGGCCGCAAACGATGAGTTCTTCCTACCTTGTCTTTGAAAAATCAAGAAACACAAGAGGGTGATGTTGTGGTGTGGATATCGCGGCTGTAACGCGAATAATGGAGGTGTTTGGTGGTGTTATTTGGCGCGTGAACTATAACAAAATGGAGGAAATGAGATGGGGAGTGTGGAGGTGGTAGCAGTGTAGTTGTACGAGTGGTGGTGTAACTCCGGTGGCCGGATTTTGGCTTGAAAATGAGAGGAGAGGGGCGCGGCTGAGATTGGGAGGGGAGGGTGATAAAACCCTAGATCTATTATAATGGGGTATATATAGGGGCCATGTGGGACTACTGACTGTGGATAATTAGAAGGGGGGGTTGAATAGTTTTACGTCCTTTTAAATTTATAAAAACTTT
The DNA here is from genome assembly GCA_014162995.1 of Artemisia annua. Lineage (NCBI taxonomy): Eukaryota > Viridiplantae > Streptophyta > Magnoliopsida > Asterales > Asteraceae > Artemisia > Artemisia annua. Next base: position 67,016 of record LBNU01038824.1, read on the forward strand.
GTTTTCAAAAACATTTCGATTCTAGTTTATGTGAATTCAATACTTGCACTATATGAACAATTCTAACTAACTAACTAAGCTAATATAATGTAAATATAAGTAATGAAAACATAGAGTTAGAAAGATCAAACCACAACACAAGGATTTATAGTGGCTCTGCTACGAAGCTCCTCTTCGCCCTACTCCACTCCCCGAGTCTCTTACTCGAGAGTTTTCTTCACTATGTCAACAAACTCTCTTGTGGCGGAGAAACCTTACACACCTTTGCTTACACCATTTAGCGACACTAAGCAAAATGTCGAGTTCTAATAGTAGCTAGAACCAATCTCACAACTCTTCACAACTAGTCACTACTTCTTCAAACCACTACTACTTCACTACTTCACTACTATCTCTTCACAACACAACTTCTACCCACCTAAATCTACTTATCACAAGCACTACACAACTTTACAAATGATTTACACAATCTACAAAACTAATCTACAATACTTCTGGATTTGATATTGAAAGAGTATTCTTCTCTTGCACTTTGAATGATGAGGGATTGAATCACTTGAAACAAAGAGTTATAATCTTATGATCAAAGGATTTAGAAGGATGTTTAAAGAGGATTGGGACTGAAAATTTTCGTGCAACAGGTGAGGAAAAATTGCAGAAATGAGCTTGTATTTATAGGAAAAGGAATCTGACAACAGGAGCGTGCCGGCCCCCTTAAATGGTAGCCGGCCCCCTTAAAATTAAGGGGGACGCCCTTACAATTAAGGGGGCCGCCCTCCTATAACGGGCAGATTCCTTGTCTTTTTCTGGCGAAAGTTTATTTGGTGAAAAACTAACTGGTTTTGGTTAAAAATTTGAATTCATATATTTGTTATGAATTAAACATTTTCTTTTAATTACCAAAATTGTTTTTCAAAAATATATAAGATGTTTATAACATTTTATAAACTTTGTACTGTTTAAATAAAATCCCTTTGATCATAAAATGTATTAGACATTTGTTTATTCATACCTTAAGTGATATTGTTGGATGGAATGATATGTGTAACTAAATACTTGTTTACATATTAATTTTACGTTTAATGTTTTACATTTTGTGATTATTAAAACGTAGGGATATCGAAAAATATTAATAATGTTTTTATGCATTATTTATATCAACAATCTCCCCCTTTTTGATGATTACAAACCAAATATAAACTCATTAATTAAAAATGTTGAGAAATATAATATATATGTTATTATATAATTAAGTAGGTTATACCCTAAATAAATTGGCATCTGTCAATTATATTAGTGGTCTTTAAATGCATAAGTAATAATTATTATAGTATAATATATATATTGGGGATTGAACCTGCATGATATGGTACTTCCTGAGGGAAATAGTATTATTTATTTTAATTTTTTTTGATATTCGAAGCATCCAATGCCTTCTAAGATGGTGACATTTATTATGATGAATGTTGTTGAAACCTGAACAGTATATGATTTATAAGAAGCTTTCTTTTTATCTTAAATCTTAAGAGCTGCAGCTTTATATATATATCAAATAAAGTCACATAAAGATCAAATAATTACAAGTGTTCCCTTATTAATTATCATATCATACTGATCTTTTAATAATCTAACTGTAATTTTTTATTATAGGAGAGACGTGGGAAAGAATAATTGTCTTGAAAGCAATGGTACACGGCAATCATCAAGACAGTAGCTATTTGCAGATCCGTTAAGGGTATGCACTTGTATATTCCTTTGTCTGCATTTTTACATTTTCACTTTTTACATTTCTATCTTTTGCCGAAGTTTTAGTATAAGCTCTGCTTTTGAACAGGGTAAAACATTTCCTAATTGGCCATCAAGTATATTCACATAATATACCTCAAGTTCAAATAAGGCATTACTTATTTTTGGGAACAATTTGAAAGAGGGTCTTTTGCCAGTACGTTCCAAACACTTTGTTTCGGGTTCAAAGGCACAATATTTTCCATGTTTATAAGATTCCAATACAAAGTTACCAAAATAAATTTATTGTGTTAATT